>JANTCA010026650.1:0-39535 GCA_024741275.1 Chironex yamaguchii | reverse complement strand
AAAAGAGCAGTTCTTAGAAACATGAATGAAGTTTGGGTAAAGTTAATGAGACATAAAATGGAATGGATGAAAAGATGGTTTAACATGCCACTAAATGGGTACAGATGACTTTGATCAACAAGGATAACAAGGCTGTGATACATAACTGGAGTTTTGCCAAACATAAACAAAGTTCAGACAAGTACATGTAATTTGCTTGCACAATCAAGAAAGTAGGAGCAATACTGACCTCCCAGACATATCTTCTACTGATTTCTTAAGCCTTTCAAAGGTACAAACTTCTAATCTCTGTTCCAGCAAGAATAGTACAGAGTCTACACATCTGAACTGTTCTAGAAGTAATTTGAATTTTGAAGGAAGGGCAAATGGAAGTGGCTCTTTGATGGCAAGTGACTTTAACCTCCGAAATGCAGGTTCCTGAAACTCCCTATAAGACAGAAAAAATATCAAAAATATTTTTATGCATATGAACAAAATGATGACAAAGGCCAACGAATTCCCCCCATACCTATAGCTGGGACTTTAAAATTCCTTCACCAAATCTTTGTGATAGCACAGAAGTTTGAGCGAGTCTGACGATTTCAAGTTCAAGTCCAGCTGGCCACTACTAGTGCAGCTATAGTGGTAACGCTCTTTTCCAGACAAATATACCCTAAAATTTTTAATCCTAGATTAACGGAGAAGGGATTCAAAACAAGAGGGAATGCCCACAAGCAGTCAGTTAACAACAAGAAACATAGGAATAGCACGTAATTGTCATCTTTTGTTTGGGAATTGAATGAGAACTACAACACCGCCTGGAGCTTAAAATGGTCCATCATGAAGCAGGCAAAGAGTTATTCAACAAACTCACAAAACTGTACTCTTTGCTTGCAAGAAAAAAATTGAAATTCTTTATTACAAAAAAAGCAAAACAACCTAACAAAAGAAAATAATCTCCAAATGTTGGCACTCCAACAAATTCCTTTAGCCAACTACAAATCCAAGGACTAGTAAGCAAGTTAGGATCCATTATAACGCACTGTAATTGAATATTACTGTTTATCCCGTGTGAATCTATGCAAAATCTAAAAATTGCCTTTGAAACCACGTTCTTCATTGCAGTACAACTGATGAGTGTATATCACGAAACTCAGAGTTCTACACAAAGTTAAGAGGTTTTTTTCTTTTACTAATAACAGGAGTACACTAGCTGCATTGAGAAGGAGCCGACCGTACTAGAACTTGCAATACTCAGACTCAAAAGAAAAAAAAACCTGAAAGTTCAATTGACTTAAACAAATAACATTAAAAACTGCTCAGCACTGTACAAGAACAAACTTTGTATCCGAGACAAACTATTCTTTATGTTTCCCATGCAGTAGAGAGATAATTGCGATATTGTCATTAAAACTTGATAGCCAATCGATGTGCAAGATGGATTCTGAAGGCAGTAGTTCAAGTAAGTTAGCTCGGTAGTTCTACTGTCGAAGTGATTGCTAAAATGTCGTCTTACCTTTTAATTACTAGTTACATTGTGTTGAATTGAAATGATCCCAAAGAATTATTAACAGGGCTCAATTTCCTTACTAACGGCATGGAAAGAACTTTTTTACTTTACCTTGTATCTTGCGACTCCATCGGTTTGGGCATGCCTATTGCACCATTATCTTCCTTTGGCTGCGGATTTCTGAGCAAGTGCCCATACTTTTTCCTTAGTGACGATCTGTTTGATGTCTTTTCGACGCTCTTCTTTGGAGATTCAGCAAGCGCTGAGCTTGATTGACGAGAGGTCATAGGGCCACCCTGTGTACTATTATTGGCATGCAACGTTGACCCGTAACCTTGATTACAGGCATTAGTTCTTGTGTGCGACTGCTCTCCTAAGCCTGCTTTTCCACTCATCTTTTGATCTTCCAGGCGCTGCTGAAGGATAGTATTTGCCTGAGCTGATATCCAAGGATCGACCTTGACGGTCCTTTTCCTTCGAGGAGTTTCGTGTAAACCCTTTTGGGGTTGTAACTGGTTGTCCACTGGCTTCTCGTTAGACCGGGTCTCAGCATGTAACTCGCCTTTACAACTTCTGGGAAGCTTTCTTTTAGTGTCTCCATTGTGTTCATCTGATGTGCTCGTAACTTCATCTGTAACTTCTAAAGGTTTGGCGTTAAGTAAGTCTCCAATAGTCATTCCATGACGTGCACTTACCTTTGGCTTAGCAGACCTTGTCTTAGACTTGGGTCTGCTGTTTCCCTTTGTTGATGGTTTTGGAGTTTTTAGAGGAAGCGGACTTACCGGTGCTGCATTCATTACTTTCCGCCGTTTAGAGGGATTTATGAAAAAATCGTTCCTTTTCTGAGCTTGGAAGAACCTGTCCATCACTGTCTGCTCCATATTTGTAGCCTTACAATAGGTACCCTCCTCCTAAGCACTCCAATGTATTGCTCTGCCGATGACAAAGATGTTGTAAGAAACAACATTTGGCGCGAAATTTTTGACCTCGACACTGATATGAGGTTGATTGTTCCACCGGGTCCACAAGTTATTTGAGAAACAATGTGTGCGACGCCCTTAACCAAGGCCTAGTTTGTGTATTTTGCTTCTTAATTTACATCTGAGATTCCTGTTCTAGTTTGATGGTTCAAATTGATACAGTCGTATCAAAATCTCATTTTATCGTTTCTTTTGAATTTTAAAGAAAAATAAAAGCAGTGGATCGTACAAAATTGACATGTAAATCTTTATGTCTCAGGTCACTCTCATTCTTTGTGAAAGTAAGACGAATGTATGCCTAAAATACGTTAAGTTTATCTGCATATGTAAGTGGGTGCTTTTAGAAACGACTCCAGTGTATTATCACTCTTGGTCAGCTTAGTGCATTAGTTTTTAGTCTTCGCTTGTTTAAAACCTTACCTACGCACTCTTTTCCAGTCACATGACATGAATTCATTGACTAGTTACAATTTTAAAAAGTGCAGCGGCACCTATGTTAAAAATGAGCACTATACCACGATAACTAACAAAATAAACTCTAAGAAAAAATTACAAAGCATAGTTGACAAACTTACCAAATTGGGTCATACGGTTCGGTCTAAATCGTTTGCTACAACGATTAGAGAATTACAAGCTCTGTACAATTTTATATATAGCTAAAATTGATAGAGAATTGAATCTCTTTTGTGTCATCGTTGAGCGCAAAAATGTTTTGATTCTTCTAATGAAATAATGAAAAAGAGTGCTCGGGCGTAGCAGTAGTGGCACCTCAATCAAAACAATCTTGATCATGGTAATGACTTTTTGCAGTAATGACTGCTTTTCTTTGGATGCTTTTAGGACAGGTACAATGTACAGAGTGCGCTCAGAATTGAGAGCTCTGGTGGTAACAGGGAATTATCCAAATCATTCACTGCACTTAGCAGTTAGGCTTGCAATCTCATCATCACACGATTGATTATTAACAGATTTCCCTAACAGCAGCTCACCTGTTGCAGAAAATTGCTAGTTTACCTGATCGAACCTGTGATTAATTGCTACTATGACTGAATCAAGAGCTTCAAAGCAGGATTCTTTGTAATGCTCTTCCACTGTCAGTGGATAAAACGCTGCTATTTTCTTGAGAGTTAGAAGTACCCATGTGATACAAGATGGAGTAGTTTGGGTATTTGGGTGTAATCTCTCCTTTTATCATGATTCAATGTCTTTAATCGTAATTATTTAGGTCAAACATCGTCTTTCAACATATTTTCTTCTTTCATCGCTTATTGTAACTTTGAAATTAACTGCTTCGCAGAAATTGGGGATCATGTCCCCGCCCCCCCGGTGGCGTGGGCTCTGACATGGGACACTCAATGTTTAAAATAAGCTTAGGTATCCTACCATTTTGGTATTCGCTTTTGCACCTATTAATTCACGAAAGCATGGCTATTTATAATCAAGACTAGCCATTTGATCTAACTACTTTCAATTATCTACCCGTTACTTCTTACTTATTTTTACATCATCCGCTTGTCATTTCAAATTTTCTCCCTTTGTCTTATGAATGTTACTTTTACTACTCCCTTACAGGTCGTGTAATTAGTCTTCTTGTTAAAATGCTTCCTTGTAAGGGAACATTTTTCGCATTCTGTAATATACAGCAGTTGTTGTATTCGTTTAGATACTCACGAGATGATATAAGTTACACCGAAAGCTTGTAAACGAGAAAGTAATATATGGTGCTTACTTTGTCAGTAAATACCTTGCTATATGAGTGTATCACAAAAATTTGTTTTCCAACAGGAGCGTCTATTAATGTAGTACCTCAATACACCGAATGGACTATTGGTTAAACTTCTCTTACAACGTGTTATGTATGTTACAATCCTTGAAAAGATCGACTTAGAAAGTGAAATTAAATCAGGCGGTTTGCAAAGAAGGTTCTATAGGCTCACTAATAATGTCAGTAACCCTCAAGGAGAAGAAGCGAAATTGAAGCATCAGCATACATATCTCTAGGATCTAGGATTCTGCGTATATTGTGTCATATTTAACCAACCAAAACACACCTGATACATTACTTTTTGCGCTTTTTATGTAGCTCTGCAGACAATTCATAGATCATCAAGTCAAGCTAATCTGTTGTTTGAAGCAAATTAGATTTCATGAACTATAGTTTAAGACAGGTTACAGGTATTGTAGATCGTTTTGCACGTGTACTTCTCTTTTTTGATCGGATTATGACTCTTTTAATGGAAATAGAGCTCTCGACTTGCCGCCATCTATCAATGAAAGCTCTCGTACCTTTTTCTCATTTCTTAATGACTCATAACCAAGTAAGGAATAGACAAATCTACACATCTACAATGACTCTCTCGGCTTTCCCTTTGCTGCACTCTCTCTTAGCTCCAGAATGTCGCGTGACTAAGGCCTTGTAAGTTGAAAATTCGCTGGTGGATTGCTCTCTTCTTCAAAAGGGCGGTAAAGTAAAATTCAACTTTCATTTGTCCTATACTAACTACACGGCACTACAATTGTCTTAATCAAAGTGCAATGTAGTTGTAAAGCCGTAATTCTTTCTGCGCATAAAAACTACATCGCAACTTTTAGCACAAACGAGGTAGGGAAAAGAATAGTGAGGTTTTTTATCTTTCCGGGAAGGGTAATTAAACTTGTATTTTGCTCTGATTTCCTCCTGCAACACTCCCTGCTGAATCGTGTAGTTGAAATACTTTTGTGTGAACAAAAAACTACCCTCACGCATAAGGGCCCTGAGGAGGAGCCAACACCATGTCCTTGACACTTAACACCATTTAAGTGTGAAAAACTGAACACTTTCTCTTTTTTGGCATTACTAATGCCTCTTTCTCTTCTTAATCATGACAAGGAATCCACAGGATTCAATGGACAAATGGATCCCATTACATTTAATTGCCCTTTTGGGGTACAAAACTTGAAAATCGCCTTGAAAATTTGCGACATGGCGCTGAAAACATACAAAGCTCTTTTTGTCTGACACTCTTCAGAGCATGAATCGTCAGAAATGAAAGTATACATATATGGCAAACTTTTATACGAAACATGCATTGAAGCTAGCTAACAATAAACAAGAAAGGAAAAAGAAACAAAGAGGAAGTGAAGAAACAAAGCATTATTGGAAGAGTTCGAGTGAAAAAACGGAAGCTTTCTGCCTACAAAGTATTGTTTTTTTGTTCTAATGTAGACAGACTCCAATACACTTAAATGAAAGGACGATCTACTTGTGCCAATTATCGGAATATTCCCGTCCTGATACATTCTGTTTATTCTGAATTTCCTAATAAATGTTGGAATATGAAAGAATCCCATGTTTTGGCAGTCATTTTCGCTTTGCACGCTGTTCTCAAGGAGGAATTGATGCTTGGCGTTCACTGGCTGGAACATGTTGTTTGATCCTGTCACCCAATATCTGAGAAGTGCGACCTACATACCGAGCTTCAATTCGGCACATAAATTCATATACTGCTAAGCTTTTTTCTTTGGTAGTTACACAATCCTTATGAATGGATGACAAGATCTTCCTAGTCTTGAAAACAATTCTGGGATTGACGGCAGACAAACACTTAACTACAGCTTTTATAATCTGTGTTTCTGTGCTGATGGAAACATTGCCTAGCCAAGGTAGCTTTAAGTACACAGAACATTTTTGAAGCCCAAAAGTTTTTTGGCAGAAAATTCAGTGATCTTTAATTAACACCCTCTGGATACTCGACTTCAAGAATAGATTTTATTTTCTCTAGCTCCGAATATAATTTTGATTTTGAACAGATACAAAGTGCTATATGGGCAAGTGTTATAATGAGGTTGATTTTTCTCTTTTTTGGACAAAAAGAATCCCAGAGAATCTACTGACCAGTAAAAGTAGCTTTCCGGCAAACTGTTGTTTTTTAATTACTCTTCAGTTTTTTCCACCAAAGGGTCAGGAAAAAGCAAAAAACTGTCTTGTAACTCTTCAACCGTAAATCTGAAGAGTGCCAGACGAAAAAAGCTCTTAAGTATGTTTCCAGCGCAATGTCGCATATTTTCAAGGCGATTTAATTGGCCCCTGTTTAAAGATCTTCAACATATATATACCTTGTAAGTTCAAAGGTGTGATCATTTAGCTTTATAAGGCTTGCGTAAATTACATCTTCCCTATGAGATTCGCATATTTTATTCGTGAGCTTTGTTAGATGTCGAAATTTTGCTTTTCCCCATCACGCCACTCAGCATTGTCATTCTTAGTTTCTAGTTCTACATGGCTCCTGTATCGTTTATTTTGTCACTGTTATGGTGCAATGTATTGCTCTGTCTGTATTTCAGAGCAAGCCCACTTACACACTTAGCAAGCTGTTATGTGATGTTTGTTTGGTTGTTATCTTATGTGATGTTTGTTATGTTCGTTATATTGACATTAACAAGCAATTAACAAGGCGGAAGATATGCAGTGTCCCAACGGGCCACTTTTCTCTCACAAAGTGAGCGTTAGGCCTGGATCAAACGTCACATTCTACGTGTCGAACAGAATAGAATTATAGATATATTAGCCAGGTTTAACCTTTTCAAAACCAGGTTACCCAGTTTTGTTTAATTGTATTTTAGCCAAAACTAGTACTGTACCTAGTTTCTGTACTTCTACCATTAATTGTATACAATTATGATGACTAGAAAGTCAGACGTTAAAGCTTAGTTCTCGTGTCGTAAAAATCGTAAAAGTCGGAGATTTTCCCGACCCCCAATCATTAGGATAAATCAGGTCTTTGGGACGGACAAAGTCACATATGCCGAAAAGATAGTAAATATCGCTACCAAATTTACCGAATTTAGTTCTATTTGGGCGCAATTTGAAATTAAACATGGCAGTTGTGAGCGACAGTCTCAGGGTATCCCAGTCATATTAAAATACGTTCTCGTCAGTTTCAAAAATCCCAGTCGATCAGGGACCATCGTGGACAAATCAGAAAAGTAGAAACGCTTCCAATTTTTACAATTCTTATGACATGCGACTGGGGTCGTGGGAAACGGACTCGGATGTACGTTTTTGCACGTTCTCATATATCGGAAGAATCGGGAATCGGAAAAGTCCCCAATATTTACGATTATTAGGACATGAGAACTAGGCTTAAGTACTTTGGTTATTGTTAAGTGTAAATTATTGTTAAGAACAGAAATTAAGGTATTAGTATGACCACCGAGTCGTCGAACCGGGTCTAACGACTGCAAATCTGACGCTTTCCCTACTGAGCTAAAAAGGAAAGGTCGAAAGAATATTATGAAGTTAAGAAGGCAGACTAGAAAGCAATTTGCAGGGGCAAACTTTATCAAGACAAGAACGAATGTAACAGTAATTAAGGTACACAATTTAACCGCAGTTTTCGAAGTCAACAGGAAAGTAGCCATCACTTGAATAACTGTTGAAGGAAAATAACAGAACGTTCTTTGCAGTAATACAACAATGTAAAACTCATAGAGCTCATAAAAAGAAACATCAGCAAAAGGATAACAGACTGATTTTAGTGACATTAATGGGGTCAGGGGTTTAAAGTCACTTGGTGTCAGAGAACAGCTCATAAAAAGCATACGACTCATGTCATGATAAAGCTCCTGTCTACAAGGTAAAACTATTCAAATCATTAAAGAGTCCAGTAAAGATGGGTTTGCGACAAAGAAAGATACTTAGACCATACTTGCGCGACGTAAAATAAATTACCAGAAAGGCCGTTTACTTCTCAAATGAACTTTGTTTTAGTTACCGTAGAAGCTGATTTAGCGACAAGTAAAGAGGGTTTAAATCAGAACCAGCCATGCTAGCATTATTTAGGTCAAATGGGAGTAAAGACCATTTAAAAGGAGAATAAGCGAGCAATTGTATATCAATATGTACTACCTGGCTTCCAAATGGGTAAAGGATCTAGTTCACATTATTCGACTTTGTTCTAACTGCAGACGTAACAGTATAAGTAGACTACGTTTTCCACCTTGTGTATTAGTTCAATTGAATTTGCGCGGTTACCCTTCCTTCCTTTCTCGGCTCCTAATTTTGACGGTTTGACGGTGGCTACGAAAGGAATAAAAGTTTGTCTGCATATGTGAAAAGATATAAAGATCTGGTGCTTTTCGACATTCCCTATCATGTCTTGAGTTTGAAATCCAACTCATAAAAACTCATTTAGGGGCTTCCTCCCAAGCACACAATTAACTAAAGCTCAATAGCTCCTTAAACGAAGCCCGGTATTCTCTTCTGTATCTATCGGATGTGTTTTCAGAGTCTCAGTACGGGATCTCCTTAAACGAGCTACTTAGCAAGTAATCTAAATCTGTTAGGGTATTCACGATTGAAAAAAAGAATACCACAGCTTGCGTGGGAATTTACCTCTTTTTAGGTAACGCAAAGCTAAGAAAAATTAGTTCCAAATTTTCTATGCTTTGCTATTACAATGCACGAAATACGACAAAAAGCTGCCAGTTTAAGTTCTTAAGTGTGCTCGAGCATTGGAGCTATAAACGGGAAGAGAAGGAAGAAAAAAGACAAGAGGATGACACAATTTCAATAAAATAAGGTATTATGATTTGGATGTTGGGTAATACTACCTACTCTGTCAGTGTCTGGGAGGTTAATTTCTGTGCATTTTAGTTAAATACCTACAGTATTGTTTCTGCCACAACATTTGAGTATAATGTCCACTGTCATGCTTAAATTCATCATGGCACTTCTAAAAATTTGACAAAGTTCAGAAACTTTTTTCGCAGCTACCAAGTCTAACTTACATTGTTTTCTGTTGAATATCATGCGTTCAGAACTACGGGTATGTGTGATAATCTTCACAATGTTTAACATAGATGATGTTTTTTATTTCCCCAATAAATAGGCAAATCTTTCCAGAAGGTAGCATATACCTTTCCAAAATGAAATTTATCACGAATTCTAAGTTATGTACTGCAATACAAAATACATCTCACTTCTGACTTTCGTAGACACAAAGGTTGAGGATTACAAAACAAACTCAAAGTTCATTCAAACACAATCATGGAAACTGTGCATACTTTGTATCTTGATATAAACAATGAACAGGGAAACAAAACTCAATGCAACATTGGGAAGTTGACCACTTTATTCTAAGCACATAACAGTATTAATACAGGAATTAACAAATCCAGATGTAACAAATAGCAGACATGAGTCCTATGATCCCATGGAACAACTATACAAGCAAGCATGAAAAGGTCTCTTTACATAATTCCAACAATAACACACAGCTTTCTCATAAGGTAAAATGTCAACAAGGTAATTGTCACAATCTTCTCCTAATTTTCACGTAGTGATTATGAAAATTTAATTTTTTCTAAAAGAGAAAGAAAAAGAACCAAAATTGCACATCAATAACACAATAATAATACCTTCATATAAAAATTGATTCTCTCAGTTGGCATCATAGACACATCTTTTTTATATGCTTATAAATGATACACATACTGTTCAAATACCTGCTAAAGAAATTTGCATTAGTTTCACTTTTTCTCAGGGTCCAAATCAGGTGATGTTTGTAGTATCTTGATCATAGTATTGACATCAAGTCAATGCCAAATATCTTATTCATCAGTAAACACTCAATTAGTGACTACAGAATGAACTTGTATCACTGGCTGGTATTTCTATGGCTTACTCAACAAAGATCTCTAATCAGAGTACAAGTTTTGTCATTAGCTCTCCTGGTGTATTTGCAATGACTGCATGACTGTCCTTGACAACATTTTAACAAGAGTTCCCTTCTTTATCCAATTTTCCATACTAAGAAAGATATTGCATTCAAGCTTAGCAGTAAGTCATGCTTTGATTACACACAAGCAGGCAATGAATGTCACTGACCATACATAAAACTGATATATAGTCATTTTGCATAGTGAAACATACTTACCTCCACCAAAGAGGTTATGTTTTTGGTGACATTTGTTTGTTTGTCTGTTTGTTAACAAAATAACTCAAAAAGTCTTGGGCAGATTTTGACGAATTTTTCAGGATAGGTCAAAAATGGGCTGACTTAAAGATGATTAATTTTTGGTGGTGATCTGGATCACCATCTGGACCTAAGAATGAAACCTGCATAGTGTTAATGAAAGATAATCCAATAATAAACAGGAAGACGACATCCTTTTATACTCTTATCACTGTAACAGGCAAAATACCACCAAATAGCTTTTTGCACCTTTGAAGGCAAGAAGTTGTGAAATTAGATCAATTCTTTTCACAAGCATGGGTCCTGTGAGCAACAGACTAGGAAATCATTGTGGGGAAAAGCCCCATTAACTAAATAAAATTATCTTTGCAGAGGTTTGCACTCTCGGAGTGTGTCTAGTTCGTAATATAGTCTAGAAACTGTACATACAGAAAAATACAACAAGGGAAAGTGGCAAACAAGAACAATAGAAAACATACTTTCCCAATATGCTTTAACCTCATCATAGCACATGCTATAAAACATTGTACATACGTTGGTCAAATGAAAATATAACCAAGCACATCCAAAATAAATGTTCTAATAGATACTGATATCAGCAAAAGGATACGAGAATCATTTTACAATTTATACAACAATCAATTAAAATATTGTGGAACCACCCACAATGCCCTAAATCAAGTTTAAATTCACAAAACACATCAAAATCTGCAATTCAAACAGACTTTGCTTACATAACTCAACAGGTATTAGAGTCTATAACTTAAACATGTCCATGAAAAATGCAGCAAGTTTAAACAAGCAAGAAAACTTGAAAAGTATGATGCAGAGAACAGCAGAACTCAGCAGTTATACTTTATTCCTACTCGGGGTTCTGGAACTATCGTTCCTACAGTGCAGGCTGCTCCTGACAACCCAACAACAGCTTTGTCCGTTTAAAAGCACTTGAAACAAGACACCAGGAAGAATGAGGGGCTCCTTCTCTGGACAGCATTGAAGAAAGCCACAGATCTGTAAACATTTCATCACTGTTGTCCATATAAGCAACAGTCATGGAGCAGTATGATGCAAATGGTCCTTTACCTCATTTGAAGCTGGGCTTCCCTACTAGCAACCATCAAAGGGGGTCCAAAAGATGCAAAATGTAGTGAAGAGAATAGGATACTGGCAATCATAGGACCTTTCAAATTATTTTAACTTCTGGGTTCAATGGACATGCTTGCCACCTAAGCACGAAGCTGGGGACTCATGGTCACTTTGCAATAACAACTATAACAATAAAAACCTCATTGGCATTATTTAGATCATTACAGCCTAGCCCACAATTAGGGTGGTTTCACCTCAATTTTAGTCATATGTTAAATGCAATTTAAAAGACGTTACTGTAATAGATTTCAATTACTGCACGGTTAGTTATTTAACTGGCTAGTTAATTAATTAATTAGTTAGTTGGTTAGTTAGTTAGTTAGTGCGATGAACACGGTCGGTTGTCACTGACAGCACATGAATCCCTGACAAAAGCGCACCACTGCAGATGATTTTGTGCCATCTTGCTCTGAATACTACTGTACAGAAGGCAATTACCAAATGTGATGCATATGCTTTTTACAGATGGCAAAAGACCACTTTCCACAAAAACCACACATTTTAAAATAAATTTTTGGTGCTTTAAGTGATCCTGAAAAGTCTTTCAATTTACTTAGATACTTATTTCTTTTAATAAGGTTGTTGCCTAATCCAAGGTACTAAATTTCTGTTCTTCAAGAAATGTAAGAAAATGTTATGTTGCCTTGGGTAACTTTGGTAACTTTTGGGTTGTTCGACACTTTTGTTAGCAATACAGGGTAAGGAATATGATACTTACGTGTTTCACCAGTAGGTTTTCCCTCAGCCCACTTCATGACCTTCATCTCTGAGTCCTCCCGTTTCATTGCCTCTACTCTTAATTCAGGCTTGAAACACCTTCGAACAGCCCTTGCACAAATTGCTGAGTATTGTAGATAGCTAAAATTAAGAAAGGAAATTTCATCTATCTTGACTAGTCTACTGCTGGTGTAAGGTATGACAAATAAAAACCATTGTATACAAACAATTATAGACTTCATGGCTTTTAAACACTTAGTAGTGGGCCAAATAACTCACATTTACAAGCTTATGGTGCACTTCGCACAAACATTTTGTTTACTGCACTGACACAAATAATAACCAGGCTCACAATTATCAGATAACAACTACATTTTTTTCTAATGTTTCATCCATTACTTCCAACAATGGAAATACAACAAACCATTTGTCTATGTACTAGGAAAAAATTTTATGCAATATGTCTTTGCACCTATGAGGTATCCATACAATAGTAGTCAATCAGGGATAAAATTTTTTGTCAGGGTTGAGCTTGGAGAGTCTGTACATACATGGCATGGCCTTATGGTATGCTCAGAACAAGTTGATAAACTAGGAAGTACTGTAATTTTAATTAGTACACTCCATGTCACAGATAAACATTCATGATTACACTTCATTAATGCTAGATTATTGAGACTGTTATTTGCATTAGGGGAAGAACAGGGATGCTTTGTTCCGATTAAGTTTGTTCTGACTATGCAGCCACCATAGACACAAAACCAACTGTCACAACAATTCCTGGTCAGGATGGAGGCTACCCACAGTAATGACATTCTACAATTGTTGTCATGCCAAAAGGAGGAATCCTCATCAGGCAGTTGAAATGATGCTGTCAAAGATATATTACAGGAGTGATTTTCTTTCATGAGGTGCCTGTGGAAGGTTATCATCAAAAATTAGATACTAGTGCTTAAAATTGCACAAGTATTGTTCAAAAGATCCTGTGTAAACACTTACAGACAAAACGTAATAAGGTACTATTAAATCTAAAAATCATTTATCTTTCTCGCCGGCAGGAATACAATGTTTTAAATCATATTATACTCAAATAAACATCATAGTTGTATACTACATTGAAAATACAAGTTGTTGTACAACTGTTGTTGAGAAAACCGATTTGTGACTACCTGCGTCCCAACATTTGGCAAATGATTGTTTTTCGCAAGTTTGCTTATCACAAATGGGGTCAATGTTATATTAAAGACTACGTGGCATGATGAGCCAATGTCTCTACATATATACGTGCATCTGCAGAATACAGAAACTTTTCAGGTCACATTTTATAATTGTTCCGCTAGTTCTTGCACTAACTAACATTAACACAACTCTTAAACGCGTTTATACCTTGAGTTTGCACTTATATTAGTACATTCAATTCTTGCCAGAATGAATTTTTGCCATCAAACAGTCCAAACAACATCAAAAAAGGCAGTCAGGATTTAAAGCCACTCAACAACAGTTAGAACGCCGACTAAAAATATAGATGATGATTATTATTACCTTGAGGAGACTAAATATAGGCTGATCATAGTAACAGTTATGAAGGTAGCTACTTACTTCAACCCAGCTTGCCTCCAGTAGGAAACCATCTTTGCTATCACGCTTAGGTATGCAAAAAGCTACAGAAAGGAGCGATTGTAAGTTCAAAATTATGTTGTTGCCGTTGTTTAACCCAGTTCATACCCAGACTCTCTATCGTTTATTTGGCACCAAAGAGGGTAGTTTAAACCAGAGAAAAGCTAGGGGTAAAACTTACGATTTTGTTCATTAAAGATTTGAATCTTGGTCTTTTGACTGCAAATCAGACGCCTTTCCTACTGAACAGTAATTGAGCTCCGATTGTCAACTCAGATAACTGGGTGTCTGTCCACTGGCTTATACATCTACAAGCGGTATGTGTTTGTGCCTATTGTAGGTCCGGGTTCGGAGCTGTGGTGTTCAAGATTTTAACATTACTTCTATTCTTTTCCGTTCGTACCTCGCAAGCAGATTGATTGATTGCCATATTTTCTTCAATGTAACCCTTTAGTGTTCCATTATTTTTAAAGTCTTAAAAGTGAACGTTTATTAGAGACAAGGGTTACACAGAGACTGGAATTTAATCAAAAGAGCACAAAACCTCCACCATATCCTATGAACTACTGACAAGAACTTTATTGTTCTACAAAAATGAACGGTGGACTGGTTGCGCCAGCAAAATAAAATGCTCATACCAATCGCAGACAAGCGTCGGACGTTTTAGACAAAGAGCTTTCTAAGCGGAGAAAATTACTTGCATCTTAAGAATTCTTGTACAAAGAAAAAAATTGTATGTTTCAGCTATACAACTGGAACATACAGACAAAGTATATGATAATAAAAACCTTCTTGATCATGTCTTAATTTTGGAGACACTGCCACGTGTCAAATGTTACCTTTTAAATAAAATTGAAAAGCAAATAGAAACGATAGCAATGTTTTCACAGAAAATCAGTTGAGTTGGTTCGGTAGTGTTGCTCTAATCATAGTACAAAAATGCAGTGATATTTTTTTAGGTTGATTAGAGTTTTCGAGGTATGTTGTAGTCATAGCTTGGCCGCAGAGTACTAGCTACGTATGCGGAAGGTTTTGGGTTTGATCCCTGGAGCGAATTAAATAATTCAAAGTATTTTGCCGCTGTGCACTTTAAAATTACGATTACCGTACTGTGGTGGTCACTGTGTTGTTAAGGTAGACGATAGTAATCAAAACTTTACTTCGATTAAATCACTATGCTTACCCAAGTGTGTGGCCTATGGACGGAGGAGGCGGGAATGGCGTCTGTTCGACTGTATACGCCAATGAGGGTAGAACGAACTTAACATTGACATAAATTTATTAAAAAGGCATGCGTAATGTGTATCGTTTTTCTTTTATTGATGCTGTTCTGGTAGGGGCCGTCGAGAGAGATCACCGGAGCAAATCCTGCGTGCGGATCTGTGAGGCCGGAAGAGGTTCCCTGCTATATCTTGCTCACTCGGTGATACTTCCATTATTTTAAGCTTAATTCTTTTCTGTAGACCACCTCATTCTCAGGAATACATTGTACTTGTTGGAATTCCCTTTTTATTTCTTTAAGTTCTCCTTCCTTATTTGCAATAGCCCTGTATCTACACACGGTCTTAAAGATGTTTCGTTGTCAAATTTGACAACTTGGAAAGGAAATGATGCGTACGTTTTTCTAATATTCCACAATGTGCTCCTAATAGAGTTTCAATCAGTGGCGGTCTCAGGCAGCAAAACGTTTTATACTTATGCCCAAACACAATTTACCATGGCAATCATTCCAAAATATTAGTATGCAGCAACGTCTTTGCCCTTTTACGTCAGATATTCTTTTTGTCTATCCTGATAAAATCTTATAATCTATATATAATCTTATAAAATAAAGAAACGAAAGTTCAAAGAAATGAAACCTAAATGAAACTTCAGTTTAACATTTACATGGCATACACATGGGTCGATTTGAGTTTATTGATGCTCTGGGACTTGCTTTCCTTATTTACAATCCTCCTCCCGGTGTTATAATTAAATATGTTTGACTTTAATTCTTTCCTATAACATAATTATCCTTGCACAGGGATGGCGGATGCTTATTTAACGAATTTAACTCGTAGGACATTTGTCTTGAGACCATGGAGGATAATGATGCGGTTTTAAGTCCACATGATCAGGCTGAAGGTAATATTAATTTTGTTGGCCTTGCGTTGTCATAAGTCCTTGTGATGACGAACTCTGAAGTCAACCTCTTAATGTCACCGACACAATTCAATAATTATTCTATGCAGCGCAAATGTAGCAAAAAATTCAGCCTGAATAGAATATCAGAACAGGCATTTTTACCTCTTACCCATCGAATACGCCTGGTCTGAATAGCGTTATTGCAATAGGTTGATATCTGTTGTTTTCTAATAATGTTGAATATAAAGCGTATCTTGAGAAGGGGTGTTGATGAAACTTAGTTCCATTGTCGAGGAATTTCACTGACAAAAGTGCTTGGAGAACGCAGACCTACAAAATGCCCTAGAAGGCCCAGCAGCCAAACTAGTCCACAACCCAACAAGGCTCGTAGGCCCTATGTATAGCTCCAGTATGAAGTATCTATTTCCTTAATAAGGATAGATGCCACACCATAATGAGAACCCTGGCCTTGTCCTGACACCAAAAATGAAGCCTGCCTCTGCCTTATTTATAATCTGGGTCTGCCTCCATGGCATTAACAATCATGAATTTCCAACTTTTAATACCCAATGGTTACCTTGGCAGGTATTTTACCATGTTATGGGAGTGATTAATATATATTTAAGCTCTTTCTATGCAAATGGCATTTTTGTGTTGCCATGTGCAAACTTCTGGATACAGATTTGTAACTAAAATATAAGTGAAACCCACTTTTCAGGGGCAGACACAGAAAAAGGAATGAAGTTTGCTTATGGAGCCTGGGGTGAAGCACCAGAAAATATTTAGAGCAGGCCCTTTAAAAACCTGGGAAATGCCCTAACTTGATAACTGTAGACACTACAAAATGCATTTCATTCAGTCTCATAATGATATTTTGCCACTATAAAATCATCCTGGATTCTGTAGATAAGCAATCAAAGCTAAGCTACAATTCATGTTCAAACAAAATGTTAAATGATGAGTAATCAGTCACCAATTTATGCTGGTAAACGTAACAACATTTGTAATAAAATTCTGTAACTTATATCCAACTTAGAAGTCATCAACAACAATGTTTCAATCAGTCTTGAGTGCATCAGTGATGTTTCCACACTTTTTTGATGTAATGGACATCATGATCCAGTAATGAAATTCAGGGTTCCCATGTTCATTTTCCATCATTCCAACAATCACATCAATGATCAGTTCAACATCTAAACCACCAGTAGTTATTGAGTGGCAACAAGGAAAAGAAATGACGTATATGATAATAGGCTAATTGTAAAGTGTTCCAGATATTCAGAAAAATGAAAAGGTTACAAAATGATCCATACAGATGGAATAAGAGTATATATAACTGGAAAATGTCATTGAGTGTTTGCTACTACCATTAAGACTTGAACTGAAGGTCTCTGACAAGAGTTGCTGTTTGAGGAAGTCTGTCTTGACCCCATCAGGGCTGCAGCTCACCTGAGTTTGCAGAATTTCTTTTTGAAGCAAGAAAACCATAGAAATTTCCCATTCTGAGTTTGCATTGGAATTCATACAACATGATTAAAACCACTCGTGTAGAATGATAATTTATTTCTGAGTTTACACATTGCTCAGTGTTTTGTTTGGGAACTAGAACAATACATAATGGATCAGTGATAGAACTGTTGGGAGATTTTCCTCTTGTTAAGATAAGAGGTTTTTGGCCTTGGTATACTGATCCGTGCCTCTGTGTCACAGGTAACTGGAAGAATGAAAACCAAAAAGAAAAGATGTGATCAATTAGTGATCTGATTGAAGAGAACTACAATAATTTGCACTCCGGCAATGCAAGGAAAGGCTATATTTTAAACTAATTAAATACAACACTTTATATATTTAATCCCTCAAAAAATTTTCATATTCTTAGGAAATTTGAAGTTTCCCATGTCAACTGGGCAAACATTTGGATCCACCCCAGCTTTTACAGTACTGAGTCTGCAGGAGTTGTCTGCACTATAAGTTGATGCCAGTTTTTGCTTTTTATTTTAGTCTATGTGGCAGATGTGTGACAAATTTACAAGAATTTTATTATCCTGACAGTGATCTAGATCATTGCTCAAAACTAATAATTTGTTACTGTAGGCATGTTTGCCCTGGAACTCTTTGTCAAAGTGTGTTCATAGCTTCTTAAGTTTGTGTTATGAATGTTGTGAACAACCTGCAGACCAACAATGCTATTAGCATGTTATTAGTACCCCACCATAATGATAATTTTTGCAAATGAATAATGTGGTCTGACAATTTTTATACTAGTTGTAAAGAGTAGCATATTGCTCCCATTAATTGTTAAAGCTTCTGGAATTTTGTAACATTTTTTATCCTTTGATAATGGTATGTTGTAAAAGTAATGCATTAGTAATTCACATGTTTTATTGGAGGAAAAGTAAAGACTCATATATCTCCCTTGAATATATTTTTACCATGTTTTTCCTGTAACATTCCATGCAGATCTAAAGGCATTTGAAAGGAGGCTAGTAGAATATATAACTTCTCTTGGTCCACAAGTAAAGCTGTGGAGAGGTATGTGAACATTACTTGCTTTTTGCACTCTTAATTCTCTACTCACCTCTTTTACTGACCTTTAAACATATTAACATCATTCTGCATTACTAATGTATTTGGTTGCAAATGTGATGTCTTCATTATTAAGCTAAAGAGCTCAACAAGAAAGGTTGAAAAGCTATAATCATTCAACTCCAATTGTCTCTTTTCATTGCGCATCTGTCTGTTGGTGCATGGAGCAGGCATCCTCAACCACCGGGCTGCGGACCAGCACCGGGCCATAGAGAAATTCCTACCAGACCTTGAGATGGCAGCATTGTATTTTTACTTTTGTTTTTAACAGTTTCTTTGGTGTAAATATTTTGAATTGTCATTGGTGACTGGTGTTTACATTTCAATAAATTTTAGTGTTTCTCGTTTTTCTTTTTACTTTAATGATTTATATATTTTGTAAGAACCTAAACTAGTTCAAATATAATGACTTAGAGACCCGATGTTTAAGTTTAATTTGTAAATCTGTCACTTATCCATGCACCGGTCCTCAGAAAATTCTTAAACTTTGAAACCGGTCCTTGGCACACAAAAGGTAGGGGACCACTTTTCTAGAGGGAAAAACATCATATGGGGTGAACTGTCCTTCAAACAATACAGAAATTTTTGTAGAAAGTGAAAAATGACATTTGAAGCTATCCTGTTTCCTCTCAAACTGGAGACAGTGAGGACAGTAAAGAACAAAGCAATATTGAAATGGTCCAATTGAAAAAATTAACTCTTTCTGACTATAGGGTACTGGTTTTGTTTTTTCAATGAAGAAAAAGGCTATTAAGTATGTTTTCAGCAGTCACAAGTTTTCAAAGTGATTTTAAAGTTTTATTAGTTTGCAAGAAATATCATTGTAAAAAGCTTACGTTTTCTGCCCTATTGTGTTGGTACCAAATAGCAGAAACTATCCTTTTGGATCCATTTTTCAACAACTTATGTATAATTGCTGTGGATGCTATTTTTAGTAATGATACAAAGCTGTTCTTTTCATGCTGAAACCTTATCCAAACTCTAAGTGGAGGAGGCTAGTTTGATATCACGAATGTACCAAATCTGTTGCAGATAACCTATGCAGTAAGCATTTGTGATCATTTATGGTATTAAGTAATTTAGATTGTTTTATGCATAAAGTTTTTGTGAGTTCAATTTGTATTTGTGTGGCAAGTGATAAGTCAATTTCTTGGTTTTCTTACACAAAAATAGCAATATTAACTGTGACATCTGTATGTGCTGCTGTTACTGCTTGGGGATGGGCTGTAGACCAGGATGCAACAGAGGTATTATCTACATGGCTTGAATTATATAGTGTTGCCACATATTTTACATGCAATGCCACTATAATGTAAAACAAGCTATAAATTCAAATCTAATTTTATTTTCCAACTTGATTTTCAGGCAGTAGGGTTATGGCTAGAAATGTTTTTATCATTTTCAAACAATATTTGAGTGATGTGTTTAGTTTTCTTTGCATCAATAAATGTAGTTTTAGTCCACATGTGACCCATCAAAAGTTTAAAATCTATTCAAATATTTCACGGTATTTACTGAGTAGCAGTAAGACCCATGCAATAACCTGGTTATTGAAAGTCGTAAATTTTTTGTTCCCATTTAATGTTGTTTCTGCCTGTATTTAACTGCTTTCACTATTGGAAGAAAACTACTTATTAAGAACATTATTTATGAATATATTTTTGTGGGTTGTTGGTAATGATTGTTTGATCTGTCCTCATTTTTGTATGTGTGAGTTTCTTTTATGATAAGATTTTATTATGGATTGCTCTGTCAGTACTTGCACAGTCTCGTTATATTGTTATTTTCATGGTCTGTAAAGTTAGGTTACCCATTTACTTCTATCGACAGATACCAACATGTTCCATGTTATAACCTGAAGATTCAAATTATCATGCATATTTTCATTTGTTCAGTATTGCTAAGTGAAGTGTAAAAACACTATATTTGACCATAGGAACTTCTTCTCGTCCTGACAGGGTGCTTTGGTGGATTCTTTATGGAATCACAAGCTCTTCACAATGAGTTGCACAGCCTTCATTATACTTGTTCTGTTGGGTGCCTTTAAGAGAATTAGAACTCAACAAATGTATCCTTATATTCTTCTTTTGCAATTTAAGAATTTGTACCAGTTTTGACTTGTATTCAAGAATGTACATTTTCAAATATCAACACTGCATTTCAATATCCTTTAGACTTCATGTCACAATAGATGTTTGATAACAACATATGCTATTATTGCATTCAACAGACAATGGCACACTACTGTGCGTGACGTAAATTATAACATATAAACAAAAGTTAGCTGAATTCTAGTCTAATGCTTATTTGCCTCTGTCATTATGTGTGCAAAAGGTGCAATTGCATATACATCTATAAACACTAACATGTATCAATGTATATATAGACATATATAAACATACATATTTATAATTACAACCTCATACTGCTTTTTAAAACTACAAGTAGAAACTTGACGAAACACTCTCTTGTTAATTAATATACTATATTTCAAGTCTTTCATTCTATTTTTGATTATGTAAGGTTAGTTTGGAAGTTTTAGTGAAGATAAAAGAATTTGAAACAGGAAGTCATGTATGATGGACTCCCAATGACTTGCAAATATGCAATTTGAGTTTTAGGAAAAGATAAACTAGGCTGTTTTTGTTAAAGCACTGTGCTCAAGTTTACAACATATAATCATTATTGTGAATCAATGTAGATCAAGTGTAATGTTATATTGCCTAAACATATCTGTTAAGTTTTTTCCTCAACTCCATGAAGTATGCTTGACAGGTGCAAGACAGTACTACAAGACTTTAGCATGTCATGTGATGAGGTATTATTGTAACATTATTGTGTAATATTGAAGCTATCATGATTACTTTGTGGGGGAAGGGGGGAGGGAATGTGAAATATTAAAGCTATTGTAATTGTTGTGGTATTACATTGTCACCCTGCCTGCCCCATCTAGGTATTAAGATATAAGTCTCTTGTGCACCTAAAGTATCCCAGCAAGTTGAATAAGTTTGATTTTGAGTTCAGGGTTTTTGGGGCACAAAACAGTTGTTATTTGTTTTCTTTTTGATACATGTCATTAATTGGTGATGAGGATAAAATGTTTTGTGGTGAACTATGGCTTCTTTTGACAAAATCAATAATTTCAATCCTGACATTGAACAATTGGAAGAATGTTCTGACTAAATGGCCCAATATTTTTTTGCATTACTTCCACAAAGACAAAGCGAGCCATCTCGCTGAATACATTAAATGCCAAAATGTACTTGCTATTTTGCAGTTTATCAGCTCCTGATAGACAAAGTGACAAGGGCTATGGCGATCTCATCAAAGTGAAGGAAACTTAACCCAAAGCCATAAACAATGGTAGTTTTACAAGTTTGACAGTTGTCAACTAAAGGAAGATATTTGCATGGCAGATTTTAAAGCGGAACTTTAGTCTCTGTCTGAATATTTTGATTTAACCGCAGCAATGCATGAAAACATGATAAGTGACAGATGGTGTATGGGGTAAATAATGTATGCATAAAGACAATTGTTGTCAGAGAAAACATTGGATTTCTAAACAGGACCGGGGATAGGCCCAAGTTTGTAGTTAGCCAAAGCAAGCACAGGATGTGCAGAAAAGGTCTATGAGTACTGTCTTGTATCTTGCCAAGTCCAAGAAAACATGTTATGCCAAGACTTTTGCTACACACAAATGTGGTGACACTTGTAGTTATCAAGATGCTGAATGTTTTTTTCACAAACAGGGCCATGTCAGTGAAGTCTGTCTTGGTAAAGAGAAGAGCAAGAGAAAAGGGGAAGTGGTGGTGCAAAACCCAAATCAGTGAAAATTATTAAGCAATATTATGTTGTGGAACAAAAGTATGTTCAGTGTCAGTCAAGTCAAACCATGTCCATACGAGAGTAACATTACTGTTAATAGTCAACAAGTGACAATAGTAATTGGCACAAGACCTGCTGTGACTGTCGTGAATGAACAGTCCTTTAATACCACATGGTCTAAACGTCAAATGCCACAACTGAAAGTCATCAAATGCAGTTCCATGCACAAATACCAGGAATCACATTCCAGTTTTGGGCTCTATTGACATTTGTGTAGAGCACCAGGGGCAGTAAACCAACCTCCGAGTATGTGTCATAAAAAGAGGGGTGGCCCAAATTTATTTAGCTACAGCCTAACTTGAAGGAAGTTTGTGCCAGTTTTATGGGTGTTGATATACAACATCAGTATCCAGAATTTATCATGGATGCAGTTGGAGGGGTCCAGGCAATTCACATAAACCCTAATGCCCAGCCTCTCTTTTTCTAGGCCGAGTTCCCTGCCATATTGGCTGAAAACCAAAGTGTGCAAAGAGTTAGACAGGTTACTTTCTCTGAGGATTATAGAATCCATTGAATTTTCAGAATGGGAAGCACCAATTGTACCCTTGTACACATTTGTGGGGACTATAAGGTTACTGTCAATCTGCTAAAACTGGATAGCTACCCCATGCCTAGGATGGAAGATTTGTTCTTGAGTACTGCATGTTTACAGTTGGAGCAACCCCAGAGTCAAGCAAGTATGTCAATGTGAAAACCCCACTGTGATTTATATTCTTACACACATATGCCCTGTGATCTGTCATCGAGTCCAAGGATATTTCAGAGAGTGATGGACACTCTTGTACAAGGCATACTTATTTTTTTGTGTATATCTGCGTTTTATACTCATCACTGGAAATGATTAGCAGGATCATGCTTAGAACCCGAGGAAAGTACTCATAGAGGCTCTCAGATGCTAGTATGCGCCTTAAAAAGGACAAGTGCATATTCACTGCTCCAGAAGTGATCTGTCTTACAAAAAATAAGATAGACAGACAACCTTTCATCGCACCCATTAGAGGACTGGGTCCAGGCAATAGATGATGTACTCGTTCCAAAGTATCCTACAGCACTTCGTGGCTATCTTCGAATGCTAAATTACTAGATGAGGTTCCTGCACATCAATAGAGCCCTGCACTTTCTTCTTTGCAAGAACACTAAATTTAAGTGGGGTCTAAGACTAGCAGAAACTTTCGGAAAGCTCCTGCTACTGTTGTCTAGTGCACTATGACCCAAATGACAGACATTGTATATCATGTGATGCTTCTCCATATGGCATTAGAGCTGTCTTTGCACACATAGTGCCCAATGGTATGTAAAGGCCGGTGTGTATTGTGTCTAGATCACTTGCACCAGCTGAAAAAGGGTTATAGTCGGCTGGAAAAGGAGGTGCTGGCTGTGGTGTAGGACGTAAAGAAATGCCATTGTAATTTTTGATACAAGTTTTATTTTGCTACTATAAGTTTGTTTTTAAGATTAATAGAGATGTAATAAGAGAAGCGTAATGCAACCCTTGACGTACCTTGCACTTATTTTACCGTACATTCAGGTATAGAATCCTTGTATGTGCAAAATATGAGAAATGATGCAGGCATTAAGGACACTACAAGGTAGTCGACACACTAATGAGCTTGTTCATGGCAATTTGTGATGACATAAACATCAAGTATTGAGAAATAGGAACTAGTAGTAAATGATGTCTTAGTAAAAGATGGAAACAAGAGAAATGGCAATTGGTAATATATTATAGTTTATGTGCCAGGATGGTAACAGAATGTGATTGCGAAATTTGAGAAACAAGTAAACTGCTCATAAATCGAGGAAATAACAAACAGGAAGAAATTTTCAATCTTTAAGTATATTTACCAGTTTTTTAGGTATGCCTAAAGTCGTAGTTCTTGACTTTAACTGACCTTAACATTACGTATTTTTACGTATTTATTACGTATTAATACGTTGTTTTTTCTCTGTTTCTCAGAAGGGAAGGTTGATTCTGAAACCAAGACCTAGTTGATAGATACTTTATATTCTGTCTTAAGGAAGATCTTTGCACTGCTTCAAAGTGTACGAGAAGAGGATAATTGGGTGTCTTAATGTTCCTCGGTGTTGTATATCCCACGATTATTCTGACGAGAGACGGTCAGGGAGCTTATGGCTGAAAAATGGAGTACTTGGAGAAAAATAAGAAGAGCATTATTTGAATCACTATGATGGGCTTTTCAACTTCAGCAGATGCAACATTTCAAGAATTGAACTTTGCCTGTGGGTCTTTAAATATGAATTACTGTGAAGCAAAAATAATCATGTTACGGAAAGAAAGTCGTTGTACTGTTTTTTTTAAATTGGTAGTTTGTTATATATATATTTAATTACTCAAATAGCCAATACTCAATAGTATATAAATTACTTAAAAACCAATAGTGTACGTAAATTGTATTCAAAAAATGAACTTCTCCTGTCTTGTAGCATAAATTGAATTTTGCAACGTCATCAACAAATATCGCCGATCTCACAATTTTAGGCGACTTTCGGTAAACTTCCGTTTCTTTCATAATGGATTTTAGTGAGTTATAGGCAAACTTGTGCATGGTGCCTTGATTCGACAGTTCAAAAGACTAAAGTTATATCCTCACATAGTATAGCAATTGATATGCCAGGCTGAAAACGTTATATTTTCTATTAATTTTTTATTTTAAGGTTTGTTGCAGTTATCACACTTCAACTTAAATGGAAAATGCCCGTGACTTAATGCTTTCTAATGGATATATTTCATGTCTTATTGGTTTTTGCATTCCGACATTTTAGTCAAAGTTCGAGCTTCCAAATCAGTTTATACTTGAGCTTCAAAATTTATCCTCTACTTTTCTTTACTTTTTACCGGTCAACATAGTTTGCGCATTTTTAATTTACTAAATTTTGGAAACTGGTTTTCACGTTACTGTTTGTTTTGTTTTTCGGCTGGTTCAGTGCATTAAAACCTTTTCCCCTTTTAAAGATAGAATACCAAAATGCATGGGGTCGCGTGTTGTTTACAAGTTTACGTGTAGAAACTGAAACGTTGCATACTACTGTTTTCACTTCACAATAATCTACGGTGTATGGCTTATGCAAGTATCAAAATCAAAAGCAGAACATTGGTTAAATACACTTTTTGGCCACAATTGGGGCACTTACTATTATTGCCAGTCTAGTATGACTACAAGTGATCAATAGTCATGAAATATAGGACCTGAAGGAAAATTTTATTCCGCACTTTTAAGGTGTTCAAAGGTTGAAAAATGTCCTGAACGCGTCACCCATATTCAAATCAAAGGCTACTTTGAGCAGATGGATTGGCCGATTTCTTTGGTAGACAGCATTCACTGCATCGAAGAGAAATAGAATCTTCAAGTGTTACGTCACGTATAGCAACGAATTTTCAGTTCTAAACAAACCAGACTGTCATGTGTAAATGTCGGAGGGCTCACAACTAGCGGCTTATTTACTAACTTTAGGAATCGAGGAAGGCTTTATTTTTTCATTAAAGTTTCTATTCCACTTCTATAAATCAACTTGTAACAAGAAGACACAAGACAGAATATCCCTTTGTAACATCTAGGCCTTCCTTCATAGAGAGATGGTTCAATCTTTAGTGTCAAGTTGTAAGCACCAGTCAGTCTCATTGCTGTGAAAATTGGCTTTCCCGAGTAAAGAAAGATATTTGTTTAGCTCCTATATTACCTCTGATCAATAACTAACTAGTGTCAAGGTGTATCTAGGCTTGGTCCGTTTGTCAGGTGTAAAGCAGAAGTGTGCTTGTAACTCATCAACTATGAAACGAATTTAATTCTGTAAAAATCTGGAGCCCATTTTATCAGTGTTTTCCAGATAGATATGATAATACGACATATTCTGCTGGCATCCTAGCGAGCTTACACGAATATCAGTTACCCCTCCGTCCACGGTACAATATACGAAGTATTCATTTGTATTTTTGCTCTAAATTTGAGGTTTTCCCAGCATCTTGTTGCTGTCATGGTGTCCTCAGCATAATAAATCCACACATTTGTAAAACCTTTGATCGTCTCTTAATGTATGTATGTATGGATGGATGGATGGATGTGCGTATGTAAGTACGTGTGTATGTATGTACGTTTGTATGTATGTATGCATGTATGTCTGTATGCATGTATTTATGCCTGTCTGTCTGTCTGTCTGTGTGTGTATGTATGTATGCATGTATTTATGTATGTATGCATGTATGTATTTACGTATGTATGTATGCATTTACGTATGTATGTATGCATGTATGTATGTTTAAATATCGTTTTCATTGCAATATTTGGTGAGGTATTTTCCCCGTTGTGACTACATATATCGGAAATATGGTGGTGTGAATAGGGGATAACAATGCAAATGTCATTTATTTTGTTAACAAATCACTTATCTATTTGACGTAATGCAAAACTAGATGTTAAGTTTTGCATATCTGTTTGAGAACGAATTGTTCCTGCAAAATTGGCATGTTTAAAGAACGGAAGGTCACACATACGAAGGTACACAAAGTTAATAAGAGTAGCTGTCCAGCTGGTTAAAATTTGTCATACCTCTCACCTCTAAAGGTCGATTTGGCTATTAGAGTGCCTTGTCAAGAGAAGTTTGTTTAGAACTGAGTTTTGGTTACCACGGAAACTTGACGTCATTGCTTGAGGACTCTATCAATAAAGAGTATGACCACCTCTTATCGGCCATGGTTAAGGCACTTAGTAAGTACTCTTACTAATTTTATTATGTAACAATATAGGTATGATTGTGTAATTATCATCGACTTGTTGTGTAACATATTTATTATTATTACTTCTACTTTGGAATCAGTGAGGAACACAGTTGTCTATGCTGATCTTTCTGGGTACCTCAGCACCTCAGTCATATCTGGGCACGAATTACGTCCCGACCTTCTTTTAAAAGTATCCAGTAAGTGCCAATACATCCTGGAACTGACTGTTGGCTTTGAATCCAATCTGCACGATAACTCTCTGAAATAAGAACCTGCGTCCACTGAAAGCAAAGCCAATGTTTTTTCTATTCAGATAAATGCTTGTGAGATCATTAGTCATTTAACCCAACTCGTGTTTTCGGGTGTGTCTGTCTGCCTGTGAATAGTTATATGTGCCTTGCAACCCCAATGTCTCCTTTATAACACAATGTGCGCTAAATCCAAACAGAAGTTCAAAGAAAGGTTCTGATTGTGACACCATGAAAGTTTCGTACACTTCAAATAGAGCTCAGTCATCACAGAGAATGCACCTACGGCAAAATGTTGTGTATTCATACTTGGTTCGTACACAAAAAGCCTAAGATATCAAGTTCATATGGTTTTCTGCTAGCTAATGATACTGCCACCTTCGCAAGATTACCACTTTGAAGGGCTATATCGCAAGACAAAGCAACATGTTAAACCCCTTATCCTTGGTCATCTTCACAAAAGACATACAACACAAGAAAATTTCAGGACGATGATTACTTTCAATTACAAAATCTTAACCTTGCTGTACAGTAGAGAGTATGTGTCTAATTTACAAACAGAAGTTAGGGATAAAAAGTCGAACACGACGACTAAAATGGTTGAAGATTACAGACGCTACTTCTAAATAGGCCACCTGAGATCTCATAGGTGGTGTGAATTTTAATGTGTCAGAGTATCCGTTATAAGTATCCTAATTACAGATTTTAACTGGAACCATAGGTTCTGATATGTGCATCGGAAGATGTTTACAAACAAAAAGGCAAGACAGTAGTAAACATACGATAAGGAAAAGATACTAAGCAAAACAATATATGACTTAAACCCAAGCCGTCTACCAACACAAGGAATTAACACAATAGTCTGCGTTTAATGCGCTGTCTTTTATATTGATTACAACGAATGTAAAAATAAAAAATATGAAGGCTAGATTAGATGAAGAAACGTACAAAAAGCAACTTTAATCAATGCAATTCATTGTCTTTAATACTATGGTCATAAGATAAACATATTCTTTCCTATAACCTCCAAATCCTGTAACGTACAAGGAGTCATTGAGACTCACTAGTCGATCCGAAGACAAATATCGATACCCTGGAAGTATCTCTGGCCAATGCATTGAAATGGACAGAAGTAGGAAAAAAACAGGCCGAATTCGGCATGTGAGCATCACGAACGGATACTGTTGAAACACAAACCCAGTCGTACCCCAAACAGAACTTGGTAGTGATAAAACCTCACTTTACAAGAGGTTTAACCTTGTTACTGCCTGTTATGTGCAAAATGCAGAAGGCTTACTGGTTACAAAAGCGTATCTTTTGCACACTAGATCACGTAGTCGGCGTCTTCCGCACGTAGTCACTGAGTGACGTTATAGGGTCATTTCCATTACCAGAAGAGACTGGAGTGCCCGTAGTGGTGCGCGTTGCACCACCAGTGGTAGCTGGAGGACTGGAAGAGGACGTTGACCTTTTATCAGGTGAACCAATACGCTCTACTGATTTTGGTGATTTGGCATTGGTGGAATCAGATGACGTGGATACAGCATGCTTCCCACAATCCTTATGATGGTTCTCCCAATCTTTATGTTGACAGAAAGCTCCACAATACCTTGCTACATTACAACCACTGCATGTCTCGTTAGCTTTGCGCCCACAGTTCCAACAATTCTACGACAAAAAGGCGAACATTTCCGTCACAACACGCTGTAAGGTAAAACCGTTTCATTTTTTAAGTAAATAAAATTGGGGGTATACTTAAAACCCAAACGACCAGCTCTGATGCGTTGGCATAATGAAACATACTTCACCTGGGCACTTACATCAATTATCTAGTTGTCCAATTCCAAAATTACCAGCTTAATAAGTTAACCTTTCATCCAATCCAACAAATCTCCTTACGTTCTCGATACTTTCATGAAAGAAAACTAACACAAAGCATCTAACAGACGATCTCTAAAACAAGTAAGCTTATTCTGATGTTTTCTGCTAAGGCCTTTCCTCAAACACTGCATATATACTTAATGTCATCCTAACGCATGGGTTTTTCTCTTTCGTCTGATTGTGTTAAATAAACTCTGGCTACTTTTTACAGTAAAATACAGGACCTTAGTCTCTATGTGACAATACATCATTTTCCCTGCACCTAGAATCACGGACAATGTGTAAGTTCAGTTTAGATAAGAAACAGTTTAAATAACAATCTTCCTTAGATAAGTTAACTATTGCATATGTGTCTTGCCCACTACAAGATAAAAGCAATTACTTTTAATTAGCAATGACGAGGGTGGACATCGAAAAGGCACTTTTATCTTTTTACAAAGTCCTAGTGCCACATTATCACGTCTTCAATAAGTAATATATGACCCTCAATACACATAAGCTTTGAACATATCACGTGTTGAGAATTTCATCAGTTTGTAGTCAAACAATGTAATTCTCGATTATATTTACCAACTTTAACAAGACAACTTACACTGTTACATATCTAACAATACAACTATAATATACTATAATACTAATAACATAACTATACTCACAGGAAAAAATAATAGGCAAAAGTATGTACAACAATGTGTTAAAGATGATACTGGGCTATGTTACCTCGCGAGAATTTTCCTGATGATTGATAACACTCAATGTCTCCTCAGTTGCCTGTCGTCGCGCTTCGATAACTGCCTTCTCCATTCTCTGGTGAGCCTGGGCTAAAGCTTCATTGGCTTTTTCTTCTGCTGCACATACTGCTCTCTGTAATTCTACTACAGCCTGTCTTTTGACATCACTAACAGCTTCTTCAGCACGCCTCTTAACATCACTTATTCGATCCTCAGTTTGTTTCAACGTTTTGGCCATCAGATCAGCTAACACGGAAAACAATATCAAAAAACGTATATAAAACACCGCATAAAACCAGGGATCATTATGTCACATTCATGGTTAACAGCATTGGTAGAAACAACTGGAATTACAAACATCCACTCACACAAATAGCAAGACTTCAAAAATAACAATCCACATCGATGGTAAACAAGATTAAATGTTACTTTTATATAGTGTTCCATAGCAGAGCTCATTGCATTTGTTACTTTTCTGTGTCTATGAAATTACAAAACACTGGAAAAAGAAACAGAAGCAAGATAAGTTACTCCTGAGGACTACGCCAAGAGATACTGAACCAAACCAGTACAAACCTGCTCTCCTTTTGACTTCAGCCTCAGCTTCATCAGCCATCCTCCTTGCCCAAGAGGCCATTTCTTCCCTGTCACGGATACACCTCTCTTGCAATACAGATACAGCACGTTTCGCTTTCTCAATAATACTCATTACACACTGCAGCATCTGAAAAAGAAGCACCAATATTTATTCAGTTAAGCTGAAATCTCAAACATCGATTTCAAATTTTATATTAAGTAAAACCATCTGTTTTCGTCTAGGTAAATGGAACACTTTCATGGCAAATGTACAAAACATACTTAAATACAATTACGAAAGCCATAACTTCTAAAAAATAAGATGTTTCCGTTACATAACACATCAAAACCACATATTCACAATATGTATTATAATATTAAGCTTGCAAGGCAATATACTGCGACTCACTGTTTCTACATTTCTCCAATCGTCAGAGTCCTGCTTGATACTTTCCATTAGTCTCTCAGCCAGCATGGACCCGTCCATGTCATACCCTGGGGCTGGGCAGCTTCTTTTGCTAGGTGACATACCCACTTCAGGAAGACCATTTTCTTTCGGCCTATTAAAAAATCAGATTACAAAATAACCAGTACACTAACGTAATATTCAAGAAAAAATTCGGCCTGACAATAATCTAATGGCATTGTCAATTTCAAATCACTTGCATGCAATGACATCGTTTAACTACAGTAAAGCTTTCACAAATAAACTCAGAGAAAGTTTGTGTAAGGAAAAGTTACTGTTAGACAACAAGTGTATAAGCATAAGAGCTGTCCTATTTGTCTTTGCACCACAGGATCTAATACACAAAATTAAAAAATCTGCTCTCTAATGTCCTCCTAATCTTTCATATGCTATTTACTCTACTTTGGCCTAGCAATGAATCATTAATGATCATCACATTACCTTTCCACTTCCATTTTTCGTTTGTCACCAGACCTCTCTGTGGCAACAAACTCATCTGGTTCTGTGATGAGCCGTTGATCCCTCTCATGCAAAAGGGCCTCATGTTGACTCAAATACTGATGAGGAGATTGCTTCGCCATTTGTGAACACTGAAGCAATTCTTGTTGCAGAAGCGGTAAATTTGCCTGCGAAAGTACAAAAAAAAGCAGAATTGGAGCAATAAGGGATAACATACAGTTCTTATCATAAAGACCAATACAACATGAAATCATAAATGCAGCTTATAATACCATACACAATAGAATTTAAATAGTCCTAAATCCATAGCAAAAATTTTGCACTACCTTGCTGTACATGGCAAAAAGATAGAAGCTGGCATTGTTGCATTGTTGGCCAATCACATGGGAAGTGGATACGGTAGATAATCTGTTATTAGTTGACTCATACAAATTTACAACTTGCCTCTTTTTACACCTCTTGCTGCAGTAATTCAATCATAAAGTTAATGTATACATGTACATACGTATACAAATGATATGAATTCCATTTGACTACAAATGCAAGTTTTCACCAAATACTTTTCTGTACAACCTGACAATCAATGAACAAATGCATCAAAAACAAAGAGCATACATGAATCAACAACGACATTACAGAATACAATATAAAAATATAAAACTTAAACCATGCATTGCTCTTTACAAAATTTAAAATGATACTTTACAGATAGGCATAGCAAATGTACCTTTAAAAATGGAATCACAAATGGACGCAATGGAAAATTTGTTGCATCCTGCAGCTGTTTGTGGAATTCTTCCACACTAATGGCATTATTCTGCACACCAGAGGAAAAGAGAAATAAAGTATAATATATATAACACAAAATAAACAAGTTTTTCATATCTTTAGAAAATATGCTGAATTCCCGGTTAAAAAATCTGGCTATATTCAGGAGGAGAATATGCAGGTATCATAACAGGATACAAGAAATATACACTGCAACTTAAGTACAAACAGTTTGGTAATACTTTAACAAAAAGGACCAAAATAACCAGGGCACAGACATAAAAATTTGAGCTACAAAATGTATGGTTAGTTGATACTTTAACTGATTTCAAATGTTCATAGAAAGGTACACCTTGTCCTATACCCACAGTTGCATGCTTCTAGTAAAGTCTTTTTTAAACCTTTCATGTAACTGCAATTTGTAGCAATTTTATTTGCCTACGTTTTGTTAATTAAACGCAGCTTCACAGATGCATCAGGACACCTTCCATTGCAAACATTTCTTGCTTACATATCAACATTTTCCTCACAGAGCACTAAGTCTGGAATGGTAGATGGATCAAACCAAAAAAATAATACAGTATGTACTAATAAATATTAGTTATCTTAGTTTCACTTTGGGATATTCAGCATTTACCACCTTAATTATTAGTTAATGATTTTACACCTTTTCACTTGCTTCTATCTTACTGTGATGCACTGTACTCTACTATACTACATATACTTCAGTAATGCTAACTTGTCTAATATTTTCTCTTAAATGTCAATTGTCTTTTGACTTGTCAATAATAATAATGTTAATATATTCTAACATTATTATTCTAATAATGTTAGAATAATAGATTATTAGTTATTAGTTATGTCTCTTATCAAGTTTATCAGAGTTGTTCTAATATTTTTTAGTAGATTCTGTTTTCCACCTGGTTTATCAACTGCTAATGCATTAACATAGTTATGACTGTAAAATTTCAACATAAATGGGAAAGCTTAACATACCACAAGATTAACAATTAGATTCCGCACTCTTTCCCCTATCTCAGGAGAAATATCAGAGCCAAACTGTTGAAGAGTTGTTAGGAATCGCTTAAGCTTGCTAAGCTGTCTTGCACCACATGTTGGTGGTAGTTGATTTCCTAATCCTGGTGAAAGTGACCTTGTAGGGCTAGCTGAGTGGGTACCATTTATAGTTCCACTAACAGGAACTTGATTTCTTGTTTCTGCAATGATACTAGCTGCACTAGACGAATGACTGCTGGCAGGTGAAGATACAGGTGCCACGGAGTTTACAACAGGAACAGTGTTAGGTGCTGGAGAGTCAGGCATTTTGTGAATTCCACTCTCTGCACAGAAGAAAATGGAGCATCAAACCATTAAATATTATAATACTTTACGCTGCTAATGAAGGAGAAACTTTACAGCTTGTTAAACCTTTTACATGGTACAATATCGAATAACAAAATTTAGACACTATTCAATGCATGCCATCATGCTTTGACATAAGAGTTAACAAATGGTTTAGCAAAACTGAAATTTTGTTTCATATACACATGCCTTAACACTTGAAAGGTACACTGGGATGAACAACTAGGGGAATAAGTCAAAAAAAGTCTGATAAATAAACAGGGAATCAGGTGAGGACACTCATGACAATGCAACTTAAGTACACTTTCTAATAAATCTGCATAGGTACGTAACACTAAACATCAATAATATAAAACACTATGATTATACAAATAAAAAATGTACCAAATTGTAGATAAACAAGTAACAAAATATACATTATACATTATCTCAGCAGAAACATAAATGCATTAATGTACAGAACCAATGAGCAGAGCAAACCCAAACAGCTGTATTGAGGGAGGAGAAGTGAACTTGAAAACCTCAAACCTAAACCAAAAACACTACAATTGATGTTCACTTCCCATGCAAAGGTTTGGTGAGCACAATTGTCCTTAAAGCGCAAAGGGCAACCTGGCAAAATTATCATATATACACTTCTATAAATTTCCTAGGATGTTTGGAGTAACATATTTAGAACCCAGAACAGAGTCAATTACTGTTAAAAGCAGGGGCGGCGCTGAGAGGTATTCAAGGTATTTGCTGAATACCTATTTTTTTCAGATGTCCTAATATTTATTTTAGCTCCAAAATTTCTTTCCTGTAAGGAACTCTTGCACAATAGACATGGATCTTCATTGAAAAACCTTTCACCATGTGAGAAATGACATGACTACCGTACTTCCTTTCTTGAGGATGATAATCCGTTCAGAAATTTTTTGCAGTGAACTGAAGAGTAGCTGTTGAAATTTTGAGATTATGCCCATGGTGCAGCACATCAGGTATTCAGAGTCTATGCTCAATACTATCTCTTTGTTTCCGGAGCCCTTTGTGACGTCAGCTACAATTGACTATTTGGCCTCATGACAATGAGTGTCTGAACATAACATATTCAGTTATCATTGTGAATACTATGGTGAGGCTCTCCGTGTTTTAGCTCTCAACTAGAGTTTCGTTTCATGGATCGGGTTTTGGGCAACAAGTGTCGTTGGCGTGTTCAAAATTCTTTTCTTTGCGATCCCAACAAGGAAATCAACTCAGTCACCAACAGTTTAATATCTTAAACCCAATGCTCAAATTTTTGCAATGTTGTGATAGTCATTAGTCTCTACTACTTGTTGACTACGAAGGGGTCCATGAGTATCCAACTCTGTAACATTATAAATAAAAACTAGATAAAACTCTACTTGATTCACATCGTACAACTCTGAAAATCAGCCAAAAATGTGGTGGTAAGCTTCAAAATGCAGGTAGGAATGTTTTTTTGAGACAATGAGGTCCCTCTTAAAAGCCGACATAATCGATCCAAATGCTCAATTCCTAGACATTTCGGTGGCTTTCAGAAGTAAGTCTCCGTGAGTTTAATTACAATGTAATCTTTGATAACAACAGTAACCCTGGGGTTTTTAACCCAAGGTCCTTTTACTTTTCAAGTGAAGCATTTTACCAGCCCTCTAGTGCCTCAACTTTCAAGCACAAGGATGTTAAAGATCTTTCCACACTCTAAGATCAGCATGGAATTTCAATTATAGTCACATTGGGTACTTTTTGTGCATTTCTTGAAAACTTTTGATTTCCTAAACCCTGTTTTTCCTGGTGTTTAATTTTAATCCATATCATAAATGCATGCAATATTGCAACGTTGTGATCAATTATTGTTACATTTACAATTAACACAATTAATTCAAACTTGCATAAAAAGCATTCAAAATTAATAAGTGCATTAAAAAATCAATAATACAGATTAATAAGTGCATAAAAGCTCAATTGTCTGTAACTTTAGAAAATCATTTTTATACACATGTTGGACACCGAGAGTAAACATTCTAGCGTGCGTAAGCCAATTAAAACATTTCCTGTTAGTGTAAAATAAATCGTTTTTTCAAATCAAGTAATGAAAAAATCTCTAAATTGAAGCCTCCTAAACGGCACAAAAGTTACAAATTAGCCTTGGAAAGACAGGGGAATTGTTGACTTCTTACATCCAAGATTCCGATTTTTTGATGACAATGCAATAACTGCAAAATAGAAATATCTTCTTTGTGATCAGTTAAAAAGAGCTCTTTGTGATGCTTTACAGTGATCCATAACCCAAAATTTATAGGCAGGGCATTCCTTGAACTCCCCTTGAGAGAGTCATTCTTTTCCTAAAATATACATACCTATTTAAATTTGGCCCCAATTTGTAAAGAGCAAAATAATTAAATTACTCCCAGGACACACCAATATGTGCAAAAACTTACAATAACTTTACTTATGATTTTGTCACAAAATACACAATGTGCCACTGCACAATGCAAACAAAAGGTATATAACAAACAAGATGTGGCAAAAACATATACATGACTATACTACAATTACAACAACAACAACAACAATTTACTACAATCTTAACACATCTAAGTACAAAAGCAACAAAAACCTAACCAGCCACTTCTTGACTACTAAAAACCATAAGGTGTAAAACTAAATAGCTTGTATTATCTAAACTTCACTTTACTTTAATTCCCCAATATGAAATAATGACGAGTTTAAAATCTTGCTCACAACTAGTAGAAACAGTCACAATGTTTTCAAAAAATTCTTCCAGTGGAATACTAATATCCTGTCGTAAGGAAAACTGACATCTATAAACCTTTTTGTCTGACACTGATCAAACCGATTGGTCAGACTGCAGTAACAGAAAACATAGCAGAATTTGTAGTGTAAGGTACGATCAAAAACTGACTAATAAGAAAGCAAAAACTACGTAAACTATGTAAGATCAATCTAATTAAAACATTGGTTCTGAGGGTGAACATATCAAGGGCTTCCCTGAAAATGTGATTCCTCAATGCATTTCACAGAAAAATTGCCTCTTTTGATTCAAATCCTACATTTGGTCTGAAGAAATGCCCATTTACCTTAGACCTTCCTGGACTGCTATGTTTCCTTATGTTTTGAAAAGCAAATTAAGGAGTGAATTAGTTTTACTGCCGTAAGTGTGTATGTCATCTATGGGACATGCGAGATTTTGCAATCAACTGAAAAGGATGTGCTGCCTATCATACACAAAAGTATGAATTTATGAATTTTCATGCCAGTGTGAAGCCAGGTACATATGCTGCACTTAATCTATGTGATCAGTGTCAAACGAAAAGCTTTATAGATGTCAGTTTTACTGTTTACGTTTTGTACTGCAACACGTAGTCTAAATGCACTCCTAGTGAAGGGTAAAGAATTGGTTTGCTGGAGCAGCAGGAGCAAGGAAAGTTACAGAATGGTTCCTTATGGAAGGACTTGTGAATGGCATCTGCAGTAAACTGCTGTTGTTGTTGCTGCTGCTGAGTGTTTAATATGAATATACCTACATAGAGCAAATTAAAGAAAGCAGAATAAAAGAAAACACGACCAAAAACTTTCCACTGCCAAACTATAGATAACACAAAACTGTTTTTGATATTAGTGATGAAGGAACAATGTCTGACATTTCTGTCTTGGTCTACTAGGTGTGCTTGTGCCTCTTATGACTTCAAATACAAGACTAAGACTTGCATACAAATCCACAATGCGGGCATGGAATGAGATTGTGAAACTGGCTATTAGCAAAGATTCATCTATCCAGGATGATTACAAGCCACTTCTTTGAATGATAGAAGATGTATGTTAAGTGACATTATGCAATACATATGAACTTCAATCAATAAAAATGCCTGTAAAACTGTAAAGTAGTATCAACATTTGCATGCTTATTATACAATGGCTACAAGAAAAAAACCTCCCCCTCTATCTCTTGACTATGGTCATCAAAATGTAAATCAGGAGATTTTATAATGCTGGATTTAAATTAATCGTCATACCCATTCCTGATATGCTTGTAGTAACATAAAAGATATTAGTTAAAAATAACAATATGTAATACAATATAAAAAAATACAATATAACAATGATACAATCACAAGAATGACAACAATTGCATAAACGTTGCTTTAAACAGTCATATTACTAATGATTTTCATTGTGTCATGAACAGAACTATTGAATAGGTAAAATTTAAGGAGATACTAGAGATTATGATTTGTATTTGGTGAGGGCTATATTGTAGAATATTAATCAAACAAAGCTTGTACAAGTGTCAATGACTATAGTACATGGATACATCTATGTCTTTGCATTCATCTATCTCTGTCCACATGACAGGCCTGTCTACATCTGCAAAATGAGTGAAAAACACCAATCTGGCATGGCATCCTGAGAATTTGTATCAGTATCTTTAAGCCAAGATATGTGCAATAAAGATTTTTAATTGACGAAGCAAGCAAAAAGAATAACTATAAACTGAAAAGTAGAATACCATTTTAAATAGCCCAAACAGGCAAAGATATATGGTCAATAAGTAAAGTACCTTAAAATAAAGGTAGGACATTGAAGTTAAAAGTCACGACAGAAGTACTGATTTCTGCAGTCAACAAGAGACCCTAAGAACAAACAATGTAAAATTGAACATCAACAAGTCAATAGATTCTTTGCTTTGTGGAGTTTGTTGTAAAAAGGAGGAGAACTTAAGACACATTATTAGTGGATGAAAGATGCTAACACAAACACCAGAAAAAGCACAAGCAAAGACAAGATGAAAAGTGAATATAAGAGAAGCAATCCTTGGAGAAAAATGACTTTTGAAGTGAAATTCCAGGATTATAGATGGCTGTGAAAAACCTCCCTCTATATTCTCATTACAGGAAAAGATGGTAGACAAGAGCATGGCAAATGACGAGGGGCTAGCAGCTGATGATTTGTGCCAGATTTGTGGAGAGCAGAGACAGTATTCCAGCGTGTAGCTGGTTCCAAGATGCTTGCAAGTCAGAATATTTTCAGACAAATTAATACCTAAAGTTCTTGCAGTGAAGTGGGTAGTTGCTAATAGGTTACTGTCCGAAAATACAAAATAGGACAAAAGTGGGAATCAGGAAACATTAGAACACAACGGAAAGAAACTACATTGGGTACTGGAAGATGAAGTGAGAAGCAACTGCATAGCAACAATACTAGACAATACAGATGACACAAAAGAGTGAAAGACAACATTATTAGATATGACTTGCCCAAAGGAAAAGAATAGGTAGGAAAATAGGGATGAAAAGATACCAAATAGATGTACAAGAGGTGGCATACAGGAAATGCAAATGGATAGATAAATATTGGTAAACATGTAAGATGGCAGCTAAAAATATGGTGCACAGAACACAAAAGACATCGTTATGGGAACACGAACTAATAATGACAAGGGTATATCTGTACAGTAAAATAATGTAATATACTGAGCTAACAAAAAGGGTACATCTAACTTGATTACAATATGTACCATAAATCTCAATAACAGTTTTAGGCTTTTTTTGCTACATTTTATAAATGTAGGAAGATTATTGCTCAAGCAGCATATTATAAAATTATAGATTTTACTAGTAAACATACTTGTCATTCGACCTGGAACTGTAAAAATCAATCATATGTAATTATATATATATATATTCCTCAAGAGTGGAGCATTACCACAATAGCTGCACTAAGTGGGAGCCGACCGGGTTTGAACTTGCAACCCTCAGACTCAAAAGCCAACAGTCAAACCTCCATGA
>JANTCA010026649.1:0-71278 GCA_024741275.1 Chironex yamaguchii | reverse complement strand
TTAGTAGTATATGAATTTTTGTGCCGATGTGAAGCTCGGTATGTAGGTCGCACTTCTCAAAGATTGGGTTACAGGATCAAACATGTTCCAGCCACTATACGCCAAGCATCAATTCCTTCTAGAGAACAGAATCTCGCGCTTGCAAAGCGAAAATGACTGCCAAAACATGCGATTCTGCCATAGGCAAACATTTACTAGAAAATTCAGAATGCGCAAAAATGTATACGGATGAGAATTTTCGGATAATTGGCACAACTAGATCCTTTCATTTAAGTGTATTGGAGTCTGTCTAGGCTTAAAATAACTAAACCAGTACTCTGTAGGCAGAAAGAGCTCGTTTTTGCATTTGGACTCTTCCAATAATGTTCTGTTTCTTCATTTTCTCTTTCCTTGTTTCCTTTCTTGTATAAATAGGTTGCCATATACATATACTTTCCTTTCTGACGTTTCATACTCTGTGAAGAGTGTCAGACGACAACAGCTTTTAAGTATGATTTTAGCGCAATGTCGCAAATTTTCAAGGCGATTTTCAAGTTTTGTACCACAAAAAGATAGTTCAAATGTTTTGTTTCTTCATTTTCTCTTTCTTTGTTTTCTTTCTTGTCTAGGATTGGCTAGTTTTTATATATGTTCCGTATAAATAGGTTGCCATATACATATATTTTCCTTTTAAGTACGATTTTAGCGCAAAGTCGCAAATTTTCAAGGTGATTTTCTAATTTTCTGAAAATCCAAAAACAAAGCGTCGAATGTATGAAACAGAGCTTTCAATTTTAAATACCATGACTGCACCTTTTCTGTGAAAATTTCCTTTACACAAAAGATGATGCGAGATGACGCAGCCTTGCTTAACACCCGTGGTGAATGGGAATTTTCTGGAATGTGTTCTCTTTTAGACGGAACCTTCTACCACTATACAAGGGCTCCAGCACTGTTACCAGCTTTCAAGGTATTCACGGATTCAAAAGTGTAACCCGAAAGGATATCCGGTCAACGGAGTCGAACGCCGCGGCGCAGAATGATTGCCCGTCGGAGACTCGTCGCTCAAAAATTTGACGGAGACAAAATATAGTAATGCCTATATAGTTTTCACAATCGTCGTTAGTCCCTTTTCTGTAGAATGGGACAACGATAGCGTCTTTTTAGTCCTGCAGAATACAATCCGATAACCAGGTGTCCTTGAACAGATAAGCTAATTTGTCCTTCAAAACGACTGCACCCGCTTTCAAGGCTTTTGTTGGGATACCGACAAACAATAACGTCCTTAATTTCAATCACCAGCACCTAGCCAGGAATAAGATCCTCCTTACGTATATTATCAGGGTGAAGCTGCTCCACATCTGTTAGGATCCGGTCTATTTAGAAGTTGTTCAAAGTACTTGGCACAAAACATAACCCAGATACACTCACAGAAACCCAAAGTTGTCTGAACAGCTTTCTTGCTTACTAACAAGGCATATATGCAATTCATAACGACACCTGTAACAGCTGCAAAGAACGACTGATTTTTCGCTGGCCTCAAATTGATGTGATAATTCCGCGCCCCTGAAATCATCACGATTAGGGTCACGCCCATGTTTGTCCGCAAATTTCGGTCTCGCACACCTGCACGAACTGGTGGCTAGTGACGGCCTTTTGACCTCCACATTGTCCGAAAATTAAGACGTCTCTGGAGAATATAAAAAGCATAAACCAGTAAGGAGGCACCCAAACTATGAAAAAATAGGAAAGAAATTAAATTTGCTTGTGTACACGGAAAATGGGCATGGTCTGATATTTGAACAGGTTTCAATACTGCGACATTTCTCTTTTCCTGTCTCTCCACTGCTCCGCGAATCACAAAATGTTAAACACTATAACATACCTTCATCTAAACTTGCAATCTTAATATAAGTATTGGTCAAGACTTACCAAGGAACTGAGAAACATCATCAGTGCCATCTGTTTGTCTCAGGATTCCTGTTATGGCCTCGTTTTTAACAATGGGTGCAAAAATTTCCACAAATTGCGGCGAGTACGGTAAAGCAATCATCTCCAGTACCTGAATTTACAGACAATGATGTTTAACAAATCTGGTGGTACAGAAAGAACCCTAATTTCATCTTCGAGAGTACGGAGGTGGCTACAGATACGAAATTACAAAGTGTAAAAACATAACATGACGAGAGAGGAAACACTTGCTCTAAGTCCGTAAATATAACGGGTGCGAGGAAACATGACTTCTTTCTTGTGCCAAATATATTAGAATCATGGCTTAAACGAAGAAAAGATCTTTCAATTGTCATCAACTGCTTAGAAAGTGCCTCGCAAGAGGATATGGGAGCAAAAGCCGCCATTATCCACATACAACTTGTGCTTACAAAGCAGATGTTCGAGAAAAGCCCAGTATATTTGGGTCGTACAGGGTTTAGGATGTGACAAACGCCAACTACGCAATATCACAGCAATCAGTGGCCACAAAAAGCAACTAAACATCAGAAAATACAGGACAAAGACTCTGCTTTCTCCCAGTCTGTCTACTGTTACAAACAAGTTACTGGTTCATTACTAACAAAATTGTAGAGCAGTGGGGCTAGCGTTCAACAAATAAAATACATAAGTTGTAACGTAACCACTTTCATCGAGAAGAAAACAATGTTAGGCCCCAGTCATGCGACGGAATGTTGGGAATAAGGGACTACACATATACAGAGAAATGAGGCATATATAACGTAAGCAGAATAAAAAAAGGAAGAGATAAGGGCAATAGCAAAGCTATAAACAGATGGGGAAAAGTACATGGGGAAAAGCACCGAAAACAGGACTAACTCAGACAACCCCAAAAACAAAATTTGGAAAAATGGATAAGGGTGCCAGTGGAGACCGAAATGTAAGTTAAATAACAATTTCAGTTGCTATGCACGATGGAAAACGTTATCTACTAATAAACATAAGAACCAGCCCGATGATTTTCAAAGAAGGTCATGTATCTTTGTCTGAAAAGCATCGGTCTCGTTCATATATTTATTAGTAAATAGCAGATCCTGATTAATAAAATTTTGGATATGCAACATGGCAACATGCCCAAAGGCCCCTTCATGTGAAAAGGAAGGTTGTACCAAACTGTAAGTCAAAATTACCTCGGTAACAAAGTGACGTATTAGAGAGATATCTGTTGCTTGGCTATCCATGCAGTCTTTGATGTACTGCACAACCGGCAAAACATAACCTCGACTGAGCATATGCACCATACGATCAAGAATCGTCTTTTTAAACTCGAGCTGTCAAGGAAAAATTAGGAAATGAACATGTAAAAAAGGAACAAAATACTGCATTGCAATCGTGTCATGTATAGTACGAAATGGAATCCAACATGGTACAATGGGTAAGCACTTTAGCTACCACTGAAATGCACAAACAGCGCACGCATCATTTCTGATGGGTATGGGTTTGAAGAGAATAAGGTGCTGCACATGAATTACTCCAACCATAACTCCTTAAATCAAAGAGGAATGAAACATACCTCCATTAAAGTCTCCAGTGATGAATAATTGGCTTCAAAGAGTTTTACGAGAACCTTTAGAACCAATGGGTGCTGCAGAGGATGACAAGTGCTCACCTGAGAATAAAAACATACGGAACGTACATGAAATTCGATAGCTAGCTAAAACCATTCATTGGAAAGACGCAAATCATCTGGGATAAGGCCGAGGTCGTTCAACGTGAAGCTGAGGGATAACGGGAAAGCTCAGGAAAGGGCAAATGATGAAGCTGAAGAGTAAGTCGAAGAACAACTAATGAGAAATCTGAACGGCAATAAGAAAACCAGGAAAAACTTAAGACGAAGCTCAGGAGAAAGCTTAGGAAAAAGCTGAGCGAAAATCTAAGAAGACAGCTAACTAGAAAGCTCAGGAGGAAGCTGCGAGTGGAACTGAGAAGAAAGACTAGTAAAGAGCTCAGTAAAAAGATCTTGAAGCCGTGGAGAACGTTAAGGAGAAAGATGAGGCGAAGACCAAGAGATAAGGCTAAAGAGAAAGCTGAGAAAGAAATTAATAGTAACCTAAATTCGCTTTGGAAAATTCCTACAAATAAAACAAGGCAGGAAGATAAGGCTAATCCATAAGTGCGTGTAAGGTTAATACAGTATTGCCTTTAATCAGGAATTGGTTAAGGAATCTTGTTCTCGTGGATCAAGAAGTGCGTTAGAATGAAGGTCCGGAAAAACACCAGCTTTCGTTTAGTTGGTGCTTGGTGCGTTTCACTAACGATCCCAACCAGTTAAAATGTACAGGTAGCCTCCACTTGACTTAAAAAAGACAAAACGTGTCACTTTTTGTCACTTTTCAAGTGATCTCCATTCGTATTTATATAGACCGAGATGATCAAGGTGTATCCTGAAAATCACAGTGATGTGAAAACGCTACTAACGGAACAGAATCATATCGACATAGGATTAGTCTATGTTAGCGTCTATATCGGCTACGTGCAGTTAGCAAGGAGAGGGGATTAATGGAAGAAGTAGATTTCCAAGCTTTTCTCTACAGCAAATCAGTTTCTATAACAGTGTAGGACAAAACAACTGACCAAGGCTCATCGAACTACACACAAAAAGATTTCTGGTGCGTAGTTTGCCGGGTAAAAACATTACTTTTAACAACCCCGGTTGTCGCCAAATTTGGAACCATAATAACACAATTTTGATTAGAATAAAAACTCTACGTCAAGACCTTTTAGTCGAAAAACGTTACATACGTGTCCAGACAGACTATTATTTTCCCGGAATGCCAGTCATAGAGAATGAGCATCCTGAGATACGGCCTGCTGCTGTGTGTCCTTAAGGGCTGAAAAACATTGGCTGGTGATTAAATCAGTTAAACTGTCGAACTTGTCAATTAGTTGTTAGGATTCAAGATTGGAGATTAGGTACCAGTCTTAACCAACAATATATAAAGAGTGCATTAATTATGCCAACGAAAACTTTCATAGCCCTCAATAAATATAACAAAACCGTGTTGAATTTGCTACCCTACTCCCTAACCAGACTTACTGGTTAACTCACTGAAAATAATGCCTGACTGTTTTGATCGCCTTTGCTATATTGTAATCCCCATCATATAAAATTTGTTCATTTTACATATTTTTCAATCTCTGACCATCAAAGAGGCTACAGAGATACAGTGATCGATGAACTAGACGCTTGAAATTTGATATTGGGTTCCCTAAGTACCGTACAAAATAAAGACGTTTGGGCAGACCTGCTGTCTTGGATTGAAGCTTTCTACTAATCCAAAACTTCAAAATCGAACACGATTTTGAGATCTAGTGTTATGGTGGCTAGTAAAGTAACCGTAGCAATGAAATCTTCGAGAAACGATTACTTTTGAAAAACCTGCAAACTGCACACGTTTCAGGAGAAAATCAAGTGGCACAAGGAACGCGAATCTGTTCCATTTATGACCATTTCCGTTCTCCAAATGTATTTCTTGCGGTGTACTTGGGCAGTGATCTTATAAAGGTCACAAAGCAGCTCGCAACTTTAAGCCCTGAGGAGGGGGGCATCTTTGTCTTCCATGATTAACATTCGACTTTTATGATCACATTTTAAGTGTACTCGATCTACTCCTCTAATATCTATGGGTACATCCTATTTCGTCACAACGTAGGTTGTACAAACACACGTTACAGAACCCCTTCCTCCTCAGGGAAAGAACAGTGACCATAGAATTTCCCTTTGACACCCCATATCTTACCTCGTCCAACAAAACAATCTGAAGTGGTGTAGAATCCGACATTACTTCAACATAGTTTTTCTCAGAGAAGGATTCTTCGACCCACTTCAAGATACCCACAGATACAACAGGGTACCTAACAGGTAAGCAGAGACAGAGATTCTGGATACAAAACTGTCAAGCATACTAAAACATCTTAAATGAAATTCACTCCGTCACAGTTGGTATTACCTTACAAACAACAGATGACGCGAGTAAACTACAAGGGAAGCTTATTGCAAAACTTAAACATCCTCGCGTAAAATAACAATGAAGAAGAGGTTACGGTATCTTAATTTTACTTCTTGAAGCGCAAATTGTGATACGAACCTGAAAAGCCTTTTCGTCTGAAACTCCCTTACAGTTTGAATCGTCACAAAGGTAAGTACAGATACATGGCAATCTTTTAATGATATTCAAGAAGCTTTTAAGTATGTTTTTAGCGCAATGTCGCAGATTTTCAACATAATATTATTTGTCTACAAATGTCAGCTATAACACTGATTCTCATATATTTGTGTCGAGACTAATGCTGGGCGAAAACAAGCTACCTTGAGTATGTTGCAGATACTGACAGCAACATTTATTGCGTGACCAAATCTTGTTTACGATTAAGTTTAACAATACGGATTCAAAGTACGCCCAAACTTATCGTAACGCAGTAGGTGGTTGAAATAAGAACTGAACTCTAATCACGAAGATAATTTATGTATTTTATAACTTTCTCAGTAGATGACAGTAGAAGGATTGCTGTTGGCTTGCCTGCATGAAGTTTGTTATTACATAAAATTCATCTGTATCCTCTTGGCGAATCCTTGGAATCACGAACCAAATCAACTCTCTGGTAGCACACAGTCAAACGCAATCATTTTAGGTGCTTGCATGCACACATTGCATAAACATAACTTGATATTCAATACACAAAGCACTAACTCTAATTCTGAGTGGAAGTGGGGTAATTTGGGATACCTGTCTTTACGGAAAAGACAATTACCACTGCCTATAAAATGGATTGACCAGCGCCACAAAACTGGGTTAGTAACGTCCTTGGTCTCGAGAGCTAAGAAGGAAGCTCTTGGTCAGAGTAAAGTAATCACTAAACAAAACTGCAATGTCAAAGGAAGTGTGGCATATCAATCATTTCGCCAAGCTAAATAATTTGCGAATGAAATAACTTTAAGCAACAGCAGCCTGTTAGCCTAGTGAGTCACTTCGTTGTGACTAACCGACCGAAACGCAGACTTTTTGAGCTTCACGTTTGAGACACCACCTACTCAGAAGATATCCGAAAATACGATGGAAAACACGAACATTTAAGTTTTCTTTATAGTAAGTCCAATCAGACATTGTCTCCCAACAAAAACACGGAAAAATGAGTAGATGGTCGCGTATTACTAACTCTACCAATACGTCAACATTCAAAATTATAGCAGTCTATAATAAACATACGATCCCAGAACAGACACAAAAAATTTGACTAAGAATAGTGCATAATGAAATCATTAAATTGAAATCATGAAATCACTTTCATCAAAGAACTACAAAAAGTCAAGCTGAAAGTCACAGGGACGATGTCAGGTAGAATATCATGAAAAAATGCAACTTGCAAAATGTCAGGAAGTTCCCTCTGTCACCCCTGAACGTAGCACTCAGAGTTCAACACTTAAAGTGATGAATTTCAAAATTTACCTTATACACTGATATAACATTCCAACTTCTGATGTCAGTTGCAGTGTGCCCCCCAGGTCCCTGCTACAAACTGTCTGAACGCGTTCTATAGCCTGCACTGTTGATTTAAGCTCGTCTTTGACAACAGCTGTCCTGTGTCCCTACAAAATTATATCTTGAAGTAATTAATACACGATTGTTAACGAAAAAAACTAAAAAGAGAGTGAAATTGCAGAGCTGGACAGTACGATTTTTAAGGAACGTACAGTTAAAAACATGCAGGATAGCACAGTTAAAAACAGGGGTTCACAATAACATCAAACAAATCAATATCTACTTCAGCCATGCCCTTCATATAAATGTGATGTCTTGTGAATGTGTTTACACAAATGGGAAGGGTCTTTCCCTGGTCCCTTCTCTAAGTGTCTTCTCTAAGTTAACAAGGGCTTTTTTATTACAGGCTTTTACAACAATACTTTGAAAATGTACTTTCTGAGGTGTTAACTGCATCTAATTGAATGAATCAAAATAAAACTCAAAAAACTATCATGTCAGAGCATGCCAAATCAAAAAATGCTTGAACCATCCCCTACAGTTAAAGGTGATGTCTTATGAATATGGTTACAAAAATTGAAAGTGCCTTTATCAAAGTTTTTGTACTTTCTGTAGTGTAGACCGTAGATAATCGAATCCAATAAAATGAAAGCTCAAAAATGCGCCAAATACCAGCAACAAACAAATGACATAAGTGGTAGTAAAAGTCTTGAAACTAACTATCCTTTGTCATATATCTACATTTGATTCACCACTCCCTGACCTTTGCATGATGGTTCATCAAAAGTCACAACATGGAGTCACTCGTGGTTACCTTGATAAAACACGGACTAGTAAAGGACACAAAAGTATCTCATGTTGGTTCAAAATACTCAGTAAATTTATAATAAATTAAATACGCAACTAACCTGTTCCCAGGTTTCGTAAACTGCAACTGCATAGCCCAAAAGAAAGATGTACTTTGAGCGATGTTCTGGGCTTAGTTGAGCACCAGGCTTGAATAATGTGCAGACAAGAAGCTCTAATGTGCAAAGAGAAATGCATTATATTGTAGCATACAACAGTTACATGTTAAATTAATCCCTGGTTCTTTGCTTAGGCAGCAATGCGATGATGGTGAATATGAAAAAGTAGGGATAGCGAGAAAGAATGGACATGAAGGGGGCTACTATGTTTTCCTTAGTAGTCTCAAGTATTCTCAAATTCAGAAACAACCACAGTGGATGCCGCTCTTCATAAAGCTTAATAGCCATTCCGCAACTGGTTGAAAGCTAGCTTAAGGTCTTTCTCGCCACGTATTAATGTTCATATGTACAGTACGAATGGCTTTACGTCCTACATGTGTTCCACTAGCATATACTGTATCACTTGAACTAATAAGTAAGTTTGTAGCACTGATAGAAGTGCGGTTTAACTTACTATGAATCAGCCTTACGACGAAACCGTTCCTTTTACAAGTTAAATGGTGAAATGAAGCAGTTTGATTTGTAGTAGCTTAAGTGACCATGTGAAAGTGACGCAGTTCCTGCCTTATCTTCATTTAATCTCCTTGACCTTTTTAAGTTTCGTCCGTTGTTCCTTCCTTCACTACCTTCCTTCACAAAAATAAACTTCCTGTGAAATTCATATGCAGATTTGCAACCTTTCCGTCTCTGTCACCCAGTTTGTTCAGTGCTACCATTCGCAGAAGTAATCTGGACCTATTCCAAAGTACCATTAATATTCAAAACGCTATAACCTTGGAATTTCAACTTGGTCTTGCCACTTAAATAGGCATAATGTCATCACTAAAACTAGCTACGTTTACAAATTAAAACCATTTAATCATTTACAGGAGAACTAGTGAGCACTTACCTAAAAGTTGTGAAATGCGTAGATATTCCACTGGTGGAGGATCCGAGCTAGAGTAAAATTTGTACATCTAAAAAAATACAGACAAAAACACCTATGACATTCTTGTACGGTAATTATTAAGTTATCTATAGCTATCAAGGAAAACGTGACTCGAGTACACTCTCGTATGTGTCCCTGTGTGTGGATTTGTGCATGTGTGCCTGTGTTTGAGTAAGTGTCTGTCTGTGTAGGTGCAAGCGTGTATCTAACTTAAACGTTACTGAACTAAAAAAATAGTATAATTAATTTACGTTTCCCCAAAAATCTTGAACAAGAAAGCGCAAGTTGAGCCACGAAAACATATAATAGCTACGCTGAATAACGAACATACGCCGTACACCTAATCACCTGTACAAAGGAAGTAACCATATGGCATAGCAAGGTAAAGTTTTCAGCGTGTGCTGGGGAAAAAAGAGCATCACTCCAAACCATGGTGACTTCCTGAACATACAATGCTTACTAATTGGGATTATTTCATACGTAGTAAATTATATACTTGACTGACTGACTGACTGACTGACATGCATGCTCTTAAACTAGGCAAATTAGCCACTGAGAAGGTAGTAGTAATACGGTTCATTCTTTGCAAACAAGATCAGGATGAAATTACTTAATTTCTTCACTTTCTTTACTGGGCAGGTAATAAAATAGTGAACAATATGCAAAAAATAGTTAATAACATAGAAAAGTACTCATATCACATTGAATACCACAGATGTATCCCCAGGATTAAGTGCCCCTTTGGCCAACATGGAATGCAAGGCCGAGAATAGTCTTGGATAGGAAGCACAGCAGCCATTGAGAGCGAATGTGATATGATAGGTGTCATGACCACTACAAAAAGAAAGGGAACCAACGTTGACATTCACAAATTTTCGCGTAGGGAGGGACAGGGGCAAGTAGAGAGGAGTGGAGGAGTGGTGCTTTTTCTGTAAGGACCAGGGCAGTACAAAAGTAGTAATCAAAGTCTGTTCTAGTGCAAGAAGAGAAGGGCGGGTTGGTGTGTTTTTTTCCGTTCAATTTCAAAACCACCCTGAGTGGTCAAATAACAGGACGTTCACGAAACTGTTTAGGCTAATTGCCTCGACTTCTAATTCTGATACTTGACTTTTGTAATACCTTCGTGACTCAATTCAAATTCAATTTTTAATCTTTTCTAAGCCACAGGCATGTGGCTTGTAGACATTGAGCAAGTCTGCCTCGCATTTGGTGGATTTTACCTGCCTCATATCGAGCCTCCAAGAGACGACACAATTAAAAATTGGTTTTCTTACCTTGATTCTAATGTCCTAACTTATAAGAAACCGATTTATACGGGCACTTTACCCAATTGTACATGGAGCAAAAACGATCATGCAAAGTTTCTAACTCATGCAATTATTTTTCAACTGCTTTCAAAAGATACTTATCACCAAACACGCAAACATATCCACGGGAAAGATTTGTAAACCATATCACTTTGTTTGCCCAGTATATTCTATTCTTGGACATGGTCTCTCATCCCACTTTTAAACATAATTTGTGTTCATGGGTTAGTTTACAATTTAATGCCAATAGTCATGAAAATGTGTCTGATATCCCCTTAATGATGTTTAAAACCCTATCCATTCCTACATTAGCTACAGGGAACCCTGCTCCGAGTAATCAGGGAGCAAAATGATTAACTTGCTGCTAGGTGAGTATTGTTTAATCTGCACGTGAACAACGTAAAACGTGCATCATAAAGCAGACTTAAGTTCAATTTTCAAGTTCCAACTGTCATGCTACAATAAATTAAAACTCTTAATTGGCGCTATATTCCTTCTATTTAGGTACATGACTATGTGTAAAAAGTTTTTGGACAATAGTGAAATCATAATTTAGGAGTAAGAGGGCTCCAGAAATGGCTCAGACTGAAAAAATGCAATTTTAGACCAATTTTTAACAGTCAAAATCATAGCGTAGTCATTTACTCAACACAACCAGTTTTCCCTTACATAATGGTACATATATGATTATCATTTAATCAAAAAATCAGATTGTTTTCTTAACTTCTTCATATTTAAATAATTATTTGAAATGTAGGCATTTTTTATCCCCACGACGGCTTGCGTTTTAACTACTTTTTTGTCAGAAATGGAGAAAATGTGAGGTATTGAAGTCTGAACACATAGATTTGATGGCATCTAGAATTTATTAAGTCATGTTACCCAAAAAATGAAGATAAAGTCGAGTTCATAGCCCATATGAAGGCAGCTTCTTCTGAACTGATTTGGTGTCTTGGTCAGCAAGCTTTTAAAACCTTGTGCTCTGCCACTAAAGCTCTGGTGTAGACACAATGCATATGATGTTCCGAAATGGAATCCAAGAGGTATTTCGACGAACTGAAGGAGGCCATGAGAGAAGTCCGGTCTTAGAATGTTTCATAAAGTTGACAAAGACATCACAGTTTTCATCGGAACGGTCAACAATGCAACCAACAAACATATTGTTATCATAAATACATGCAACATACTACCCTATTTTTAAGAGCCACAGCACTAAAACCCTTCAGTCGGTCACTATGGGACCTCTGGTTGAGTCCATACGGAATGACCCTAAAGCGAGCTTCGCAATCACGAAAGCTTTGTCCAAAGCACATCGACTTTGCTATTTGACAGCATTTGCCAAATGGCTCATCCTGTGGCGCTGGGCACAGTGATAACCCTGATGAACGATGGAATCATGCATCATAGAGAAGCCTTAAAGAAGGGTAGCATAACCAGAAAAGGCCATGTTTACTACATTGGCAGCTAGTTTGAGGCTAAAAGTGCCTTCACAACTCAGTCTCATGATAAAGGATTAACAGCTTATTACCAAATATCAGTAATAGCTTCAAAATACGACGGGTATTTTGAGCTTTGAATACTGATTACATCATAAGGGCATGAGTGTTTCTTCAAAATTTGTGTTTGTAACTATTTCGGGGATGCTAAACAAAGAGCTATGAATCGGGGATACAAGTAGACGATCAATGATTCTCTGATTACCACCAAGCGCTGCCCCTGTAAAGCGGCAGCTATCGAAACATTACGCAGTTGACATACGTGGTTCATCGCTGACTGAAAGTTAAATATAAGAAAACCAGAGTCAGGAATCCGTTTTACTTGAAAACGAATGCGAGCTTCAGCAACAACCAACGAAATGATACACAGGTTGCTTTACTACTAAAGCCAGTTGCCACTTAATTTAGCAAGTAACTGTGTCACTCTGTGACGTACCTTTTTGTTGCCCCTTTTTGCAGCTCCTGACTCAATCTTCGTAGATGAGGATAGCTTGGATGTGATAGCATAATGTTCTGCAGCAAACATTGGCTGTACAGGTATGTATGTTGCCCATGGCAAATGGCTTTCTACGTAACATAACAAGGCACATGAAAATACAATTAAAATTTTTTGTCTTACTCTTGGATTAATAGCGACATCGTTAAACTTGTGTATAAACTTTCTATTAAAACTTAAGCGGTTATCCAGTTTGCAACTGTAGATAATAAACCCATTTTCATTCAAATGTGGGTTACTAGTGAAATCTACCAACGTGGGTACCAATATAGAATCTAGCTCATCTGCTTAGGCGGAAACATCGGAAAAATACAAATGGAAACCCTGGTTCACTAGACAAGAATGGTAGTAAATATTCAAAACTTTAAAACTGGCAGCAACTCACATTAACATAAATCAGAGCTTATTACCAATGAAAATATCGAGGCAACAGAGTAAATTTACCAAGATTGCAATGTCATGAAACTAAGCATGCTAAAAAATTCTCAGCGTGCAAACAAGTAGCTAATGGGGTTAGTGACAGTCAACTCATGACAGCACACAATGGGACCAGATAGTGCAAGCTAATTGTATTGCCTCGTAACAGAAGACCTGACCTCTACCAGCTCTCCATCAATGGTTAAATGAAACAGCTCTTCATGTGTTCGTATAGAAGGCAAAGGAGATGTTTCTCATCTGCTGATATTAGCTTGGTATAACTTTCTCACTCTGTTTAATAGTACTAGAACTCATTTAAATGTGTACTACACAGATTTTATTTAGAGATAGTTGTGACTGATTTGTCCTACATTGTCGCTTCAATAAATGTTCAATCAATGGGTTGCATATCCACACCCGAGGAAAGAAGACTCACGTATATCCGGTTTTGATGTCAAATTTCTACAGTCAGGTGTGTCCCTTTATAAATCCTAATATTATTTCACACAACAAACATATGCCTGATAATGTGAAAATGGAGAAAAGGGAGGCACGTAGTGACTGAATGTTAATTGCCTTTCTGTCAAACTCAATACTGTTAAAATATCCGATTTACGCCAATTATCTTCATCGTTCAGTTATATTATGAGAATAGTGTGAGAAAGAGGTTGTAGGTAGAATATATATAGTGTGTTTTCTTTGATTGACACAGTCGTGCTGCACGTGTTTGGAACGCATGGTGTAAAGGGTGTTCTTTGTTTAATTCTAAGTAACAAGAAGAAAGGACTGTAGTGTCTCTTGGCTGTCTGCGCGACCCGTCTGACTGAGTTTAACAAATACTACCTTGCAGAAGAAAGGACCTTGCACTTTCTGTTACGTTACCTTTATACATCGTAGCATGGTATCGGATTCCGTATAAACAACCATACATTAAGTATACCCTTACAATACCTGTCTCAATGATAAAAAACCCCTTACTGTAAGTTCAGCAATAGCCTGGTCATCCTCCTTCTTATTTTCCAGGTATTTTATGACTAAAGTTTTTAGCACTCTGGAGAACACCTCGATTTGATTACAGGCAGTAGATGTTGCTCCAATCTCCCCTTGATAACCAGCATCTGATATAATCTTACATGAATTGATACAGAATAATAAAAAATATGTTATTATCAGAAATTAAAAACAAACATACAATTATCAAACCAAAGAGTTAAGTTACAAAAATCAGTTGGGATGAAAATGATTTATTGATCCAAGAAATTAAACAAGCATCATGTAATAAACAAATCACCATCGCTTTTTATCAACAATAAATCAAACTATAAATTTAATCACAGTTGTTACCATATCTTAACTGCAAGGATTCAAACGAGACAATGTTTACTCAAACGGTTCAAGTGTATGTTTCGCAGGATTAAACAAAGTGAGTTTAAGCAACTGATAAATCTGCGTGTTTAAAATTGATCACACTGATGTCCTAGAAATTTTCATTTATAAGAGAGTCAAATAGATTGATCCAGTCAAGTGTAGCATGCAGCATTGAAACCGTCAAACATAGCTCTCTGAAAATACACAAACACTAGGTTCTGACGACAGCAACAATAGGATGTTTTATTTTGTGTAGCGGAGATTTAAAACGTACTGTCTACTGGCAAAGAAAGCGGCTTTTTCGCTTGCATTATTGGAATAATGTCAAAACGTATGGACATAGCACAGGCACAGACGTAACATGCGCGAATTTAACACAATTTTGTAACATCGTACGAGAGCAAAATAAAGAAATGGTTCCCTTTTCTTAAAACTCACTTAGAAATTACGATGGAACTGATACCTTTATTGTAAAATGTAGCATGAGGCAATCCGGGTATTTTTCTGCAAGCTCATAAAACATTGTCCTCCAGCACGGATGCTCAATCATGGATTCAATCCAATAAGGCATCTAGTAAACACAAGGCGACAAAAAGGACGAGAAAAACTGTACTTAATTGTGCTAAAGTTTTTAAAGATTGCTGATCTAAGGACGTTTGAGTCTACAGTGTTCTCCGTGGGAAAAAAGTTATGCGTAGCGGCTGGAACAAAATCGAACAGGGGTCCAGGGGGCGTTCTGAGCGCACACTATTTTGACCTGAAAATGCCTTGGAATGGCTTTCTAAAAGATGCCAATTGATGTGAATTGGGCGTTTTTATTCATCTCAAAATGGTTCATTGTCGCTCGAAAACGGTGGCATTGGGGGAAGAGGTGAAATGTACAATGCCTTTTTGCGTGGATAATTATTCCTCGCCCCGTTTGATTGATCAAGTTGCAGGCCTTGGAGCAGTCCTCGCATGAAAAACATTTGGTAATGTATCAATTCAATTCGACGATGCCATTCAAAACTTGGTTCTGTTTGCGTAGCGGTGTGTTTGTGGGGCATAGTGGTAGGCGTGGAAGCGTAGCGGTATATGAGAGCAGCGTAGCGAGCCCCACGCAAAAACGCTCCAGGGAGAACACTGAGAGAGCATCTCTTTGATTTAATTACATTGAATAAACATTTGAAACATTTACCAGAGTACGATTTTAAAAATGGATCCAAAATTTGAGAAGCCAATTTTCAAGACCACGTTGAGTTAAAAACATAATAGATTTAATGGGCTTAAAAGAAATTTTCTATACCAGGAAAAGCTCTAGAGATGACTTTATTACCCAATTTTTATACAATTAGGAATGTTTTCCCTGTTCAGTTCAGTCCAGCTTCATATTTCTAAAATTCACAACATATAATTCAGTAAAATCAACTAAAGAACTAAACTACAAAGAACATAGACAATATTACAAAAAGGTAATAGATGAGAAATGAATAGTGCAATTACAAAACAAACATCACATATAAATTGTATGCAGTGAATTACTAAAAGGAGAAGCTATTTCAGTAGATAAACTAATCGAGGAGAGAGCCCTTTAACTTTGATCAAAAAGTCAACTTTCAATTTAACCCAAATTTTTTCATAGATTACACTAGTTAACTGCTCTAGTAGGTATTCTTTGATATCACCAGAAGAGATATCATGTCTGCCGGAATGAGAAAACATTTCTTTGTTTTTTGGCGTTCAGACAGCATACATCAACATACTTGTTCACGTTTTAATGTGACAAAATTAATGAACCATTTAAACAGTACATCTATCCACCTCTCCAGCTGTTGCAAAAATCGAATCTGCTTTCTTTGGATTAAAATGTTTAAGCAACATGTCCTTCAGGTGATTCTCAACCATATCTTGAACTTTAGAAACATCCATGCCTACAAAAGAGAATACATAAATGAAAAACTTCATCAAAATATTCTTGAGTTAAAAAACGTACACACGTTGTAAGTTCAATGCCCATTGAAATAAAGTGGGGATTGCACCAAACGTATATACAACTTAACAGTTAGCATACGTTTTAAACTTTCTTTTTGTCTGATTCCAGCTAAAACAATCCTTGGGACTTAACAGAAATCCACTAACATTTTCTTACATGAAAGAAATATAAAACATAATTGATATGTTATATCAAAACATCTATGGATAACCCAAGATTCTGCCATAAGATTAATCCAAAACAACCTTCATACAATCTGTGATACTACCATGCCACGCTACTCTTTCTTTTCTTATTGTGTTAGCTATTGGTAAAATGTGATAACATTGATCAACATCAATCATCATCGTTTATCACTGCCCATCACTAGTCATCACTGACCATCACTTATCATCGATATTATCAATCCTCAGTAACAGCTAGTTGAAAAAGAAAAACAGGAACATGGTAAGTCTAGATTTCTTTACTTTGTATTAGTGTTTGTGTAATTATACAATGCTTTAGTCTTACATTCTTTGAGTAAGTTAAGTCAAAGTAAGCTATCAGTTATTGTTTTGTCCTTAGTCTGGCCTGCAACCTTACTTTGAAACAATGCAAGGTTGAAATGAAATTAACCAAGAGAGATCTTTGACTTAAATTGAGGTTAAAATGCAAATAAGGGTCATGTGATGACACAAAATTTTCTGGTGAGAAATTTCACATTTGAATACGGTCACAACCAGAACAGGTTTCATTCACCCAAATGGTGGCATAAGGGCATAGTATTTTGAAAAGTTCAGGTAATTTCTGGTTATAAGTGACACAAACAATTTTATCTTCAATACTTTGCTATGTGTTTTAAATGACCAACTATAATACAAACAAAATTGTGCATTTAAATCTACAACATTCTTTGAGGTACAATGTATATATCCTTTTTCTACCACTTAGGAAAGTCAATTTGCCCCAATATTCCTTTATGAGGTCTATTCCTAAACAAACAGGTAAACTTCATCTTTTCAACAAAGCGATGAAGGTCTAATTTACATTGTCCTACCTGCAACTATCAGCCAATCTGCCATTAAATTGGCTGCTTGTGCAGCACCATGGTAATTTTCTGAGAGAAGTTCTATATATTCATCAGGTAGACCACCAGCATTTAAGAATCTATTTTCATGACAGGAAAAAGATTAATTAGTAAATGATGTAATTGAATAGAAATAAAATTATATATATATATAATTAAGATTAAATTAGGGTGTAGATTTCTTGTATGAAATCAGAAGATACAAAAACAAAATGAAATCTTATGGCTACTGTGGTAGGCACGGATAAAAAAGTGAAAGCAAGGTTAATCAACTACAACTGAATTGAATTCTTAAGTATTCCTTTAAAACCCACCTTTGTATATAATCCTGTGCTCCTGGTTCCATAAGCATATCCTTACGCTTAAATGCATCTTTACATTCTTCAAGAGTACTCTGACTATCTTCAAATTCATAGTCATCATGAGTCTGATAAAAAGGAAGTATAACATATCAGAAATTAAATTAATATCCCTGGCACAAAAAAAATTAATGTCACTATTTTATCATATGAAAGTCTGATTAAGTTCTCTCACAAGTATACAATGGCATGACCATTGGCTACCTATTCTTAAGGTTCAATTTAGAAGGTGTGAATAACTTGTGGTCCTTGAGTGTGAAATAAGTTCTTATTTACACAGGTACTTAGTCGCAACAACCTTGGATACCAAAGATTTAAGCTCCATTTCTGGTAGAAATGGATGGCAAGCCTCATATCCAACTTCACATTTCCAATAAATTTCCCTACCTTTGAAGTTCCTTGTTATGACTTTTCTATATTAAAACAGGAACACAAATAATCACAATACCAAAAAGCAAAGCTAGTTGTTTAAAATGCATTGGTATGGGAACTTTAGCAACTTTTTTGACAAGCAACAGAGAATGAAGCCATGAGGACATGATGTTTTCAAAAGACCCATAAATGGCTTTTTATTCCTTTTCAGCAAAACCATCCGTCTGTTGATTTATCTAGTCAATCTAAGCGGACATTATTATTTTGACCTTTGTTGAAATGTGTACCATTATAAGATGACTGAAAAACCCCTACAATTCAAAAAAATCCACTTTCAGGTCTCTCCATAACATTTTTTATAGGTAAGTGACAGATCATGTGCCTCAGAGTGACGTTTTCAAATAGGCATGTGGTCTGGTGACCAAGGAAAAATAATGAGTACTAAAAAGCACATCTTATTTCTTCCGAGTGTACTTGTGCATGTATGTGCTATTGCACACCTAAAATGAAAAAACAATTTATCCTGAAAGTTTTCATTGTAGCCAACAATCGTTAGAAATTTAAACTATTAATAAAGTCATGTCTGACAACCCTGACATCTATAAATATGAGGAGCCATCCATAGTAAAATGAATAGGTATATGCTGGAGTAGGTAAGGGGGAATTTTATTGATTCGATTGTTTGTGTGTTTCAGCTTTTGTCTTTGTCAGAGCCAGTTATATTTATGCGATATCAGCAAACACATAAACGCACTCATATATATTACTTATAAGCCGGACAGCACCACAATGGCTGCATTGACATGGAGCAAATCAGCTTCAAACTCTCACAATCCTCAAACTCAAAAGCCAACACTCAAACTGATATGCCATTTCAACAAAACAGTTTATTAAAAGTCATTTCATGCCATTGGTATGATGAGTCAAATTATAACACAAGGTAAGGGGGAAATTTGTGTCTTGACTTTCATCATTGTCAGTGCTACATATTTTCATCTTATTTCAGCAGATACATTAATGATATGAATATATGTATATAAACACCACCTCAATTTTATACTTTGGTGGTACCTCTTTTTATGTAAACCACTGTTACTTTTGTCAATTTTCTTGTTGGTAGTCAACCCACTTATTTTGATCCCATCTTTAAAATGTTTCAAATATGCTTCACACCTGATTAACGTTTTGCCATTAGTGCCATTAGCATATCTAATCTTTTGGAATTTACTTAAGCCACAAGTGCCCTTATCATGTTCCAGGACCTTAGTAATCAAAGTTCCCCAAGTGCACATAGGAGCATTTCCAATGCAGTTCTGTCCCAAATCCTTAACATTTTGTCACATAGGATGATACAGTCATGTAGGATCCAAACACAGCATATTTCAAAGCCAGCACAGTTGATGTTTAAGAATCATTTCTTCCAAAGTTGGTTGATTGCAGCCGCATTCTCAAATAACATTGTTGGATAGATGTTGGATTAGATTAACACTGAGAATACACCAGAACAATAACAATTAGAATGTTTTAAGCCTGTAGATATCCACTTATCAAGGCCCATATTTCAGGCGAATACAACAGAACTGATAAGGCACAATTTGAGGTATCTATTTTAAAGACCAGTCAAAGGTCTCTCCTGCTAAATACATGCTTCCTCAGTTGTCCAAGCATGAGATGATTTTCAAATGCGGAAAATGATGTCATCAGATGTGAAACACATTCACTATATCTCACAAACCCAAGGTATGTATATGAATCAGGGGTCAAATACCATATGAAATCATCAGAAATGTAAGAAGCTTTGAACCATATCTCTCAGAAAAGCTTCAAATTTGGCATCCTGATAGAAAACCTAAAGATAGACATCCTCACGAATTTCTTTTGAATCCAAATGGACCAGCAAGATCATTTCATTGGCCAAGTGTGGAAAACTTGAGCTGGGTTCCAATTATCCATGTCCTCTGCAAGATCGATGTCCAAAAACATCAAGTGGAAGACAGTACAGCCTGGATTAAAATGATGCTTCCAACATAGCTAAACTTTCAGTATACTTGAACATTGCGTATAATCAGGTTCTTCAAAGATTTTTGATTTTCACAAAACAAGGATATAGTAATGTGTAGTTAGAGTATCAGATTGACAATAAACAAACAGAAAAAATGATCAAAATTAGGAAAAGTCTATTATGAGCAAAGGCAGTTGTGACCCCAGGCTGATTTTTGGTCTCATACATGTTTGTTCTATGTAGAGTTGGATTCCATGAAAAAAATAGTCGTAAAAAGTGTGCCTCTTGCCGAGGAAGGGTAACTTTTGCACATCATTGTAGTATTTGTCAATATATCTGCACTAGTTTATTTCACTATAGGATATCTTTGGTACCAGATATGCCAATTTTGGTGTCATTTTTGAATTCTACATGCCTGAAAATACTTTGACACAAAGTATGGGCTTTATATATGTATTGCTGATGATTTTATGTTACTTCTACCAAACAAGAAATTAAAAGCTATCACGAACCCACATTTTCAAGGGGAAATTGGTCAAAAATTCATTTCTTTGTAAAAACCTAAACAAGATTAAATATTTCAAAAAAAAAATTTCTGAGGATGTCTATCTTTAGGTTTTCTATCAGGATGCCAAATTTGAAGCTTTTCTGAGAGATATGGTTAAATGGTGCTGATGATTTCATATGGAATGACCCTCAGTGCTTTTAACATGTCTTTGACAATAGTAAGGTTGTGCAGCCCAGGTAGGCAGGTAAAGATGGCTTTAGTCTTTTAAGTTTTTATACCTAGTTCTAATTGTGCAGCATTTTCCATGATGTAGTTTAGGAACAACTGACATACAGGGCATCAGATTCAAGGATTGCTAAGTAATCTGCATGATCAAGGTCTCTGAAGTAAACAAGTTTGCTGTGGTGAAACCGATCATGGTCCAACACTGATTTCCTCAGGATCCAATCATGAATAAAACGAGAATAACACACAACTCTGTCACATGCCAATAGTCACAGGTAATGGTTCTAACAGTCTTGAGTTGCTGCAAATACAAGCAGACATTTCATCATACATGTCCTTCAGAATATTGGTGAAGATATTAGAAACACCACAGTGTCTAAGCACACTCTACATGGATGCTCAGTCTATGCTCTCAAAAAAGCCATGATGAAAATGACCCTCAAAGTAACACCAAGGATGGAGATCTGTTAAACACACCCAAAACTTGGTTGAAATCTTGCCTGATAGCCAACAATTTCATGCCTGTAGAGTGCAAGGTGAGAACACATGATGACATGATCTTTCCAGCTGTTGATAACAGGGTAATTGCAAATTTGCACTTACTACTCTCTTTATGCAAGGGGACAATAATTCCATTCTTGACATCTGGAGGAAGTTTAAGATCAGTTCAGATATTTAGGAGCAAATCTATGATGGATTTGACACTCTAGATGTTCTTTCTTAGGAACACTTTTGGGCCATTTCTAGCAGAACATCTAGTTTCTTCTAGTCTTCTTCTGCTAGAGTTCCTTCAACTTTCTTCAACTTTTCAAGTCATTGCATTAGTGGGTGCAGTTTCCAAGTCTTATCCAGATCAGGAAACATGTTAATAGTGATGGCAAGTCCCAAATTAACACAGAAACAATAGTGAAGCTAGCAGTCATGCCAATTATACAACAATATCCATGTTGTATCTCTTTATGTTGCTTAACCTGGAGAATAGCCAAGTCCAAAAGATCCAGAGAGGACACAGAGATACTAGCTGTAGTTTCTTCTGTACAGTTTATTCTCCTATGAAACTCTTAGACACTTACAGACTGTCTTTATTTATTGCATTTACAGTAATATTTATATTAAGATAATTATCTACATGATTGGCTACTTACAGCTGCACCAGTGTGGTGTAATATCTTGCATCATCTTTGTCTTATGAACCTGTTTGGTAATCAAAATGATCTTATCACATTCCAACAATCCACAGATATGAATTAATCTCAAAAAGAAAAATTAATATCTTGACTTGTAAAAATCACCTAGAAAATTTGCAACATTGCACTAAAAACATACTCCAAAGCTCCATACTCCATACAATTTTTTGTCTGACACTCTTCAGACTATGATTTGTCAAAAGGAAAGTATATGGATATGTATATGTATATGGCAACCTACTTATATTCTATTCAAAATCTAAATTAAATTTGCAACTAGGCAGTGGCGGCTAGGAGTTGTATTAAAGGTATTAGTGTAATACCATTTTCCAAATTTAGCAACCTTGTTTTTGAAAACAGTACACAAAACTAAAAAAAGAAATCTAAATACAATTGCATCATGTCAAAGGGCAAAAAACTGTGACATGCAAGGAGACATCCACACCATAGACAACCAATATATCTGTGCAATGGCCTTTGTTTCTCCTAATCCCTACTGACAGAATTTCTTTCAAGCAATGAACCTGCGATATTACTAGGAGCAAGGTATCAGTTTCAGATTTTTAATACCTTCCCTACAAAACTCTTTTGCATGCGTCAGTATATATGACGTAAATTCCTTTGTCAAATGTCGCTATAACAATAGGTCAACAGGACCAAGGTATTAGCTTTTCATTTCTACTACCTTAGTAGCTGAGGCATATCGATCCTCTGTTGGAATGAGGAATCATGCTGTTGAAGAAGGTTATTGTTGGGGTGTTTCTCACATTTTTGAACTTTTGACAACTCAAACAAGTCTGACACACAAGCAGTGTCTCCATTTCAAAAAAGATGGGAGACCTTGTCCAAAAGTTATGCACAAAACTTTGCGGTCACTAGCACAACACCAGTTGTTTAAGGTAACAATTATAGATACAAGTCATAGAATTAACGTAGATTTGAATGTTTTTCAAGAAAGTAGCTTGACAGATATGTTTGTTCCTTCTACAGTCGTAAGTAAATCAGTAGTAATTTGTGTCATGCTCATGTTTATATTCATTATCAGATAGTAATTCGGGCAAATTCAGGGTTTTTTTACATTGAAGATCTGCATATTTTGAAGGGAGCTTCCACTCTTAAACGCTCCACGGAGACTTATAGTGACTCCCCAGCTGGATATTATAACAAATTTGTGAGTGAAGCAATACAATTTTTAGGGCTCTAATACCTACTTTTTTGCCTCCCAGCTGTCCCTTCAACTAGGGAAAATAAAATCTATTTTCCTTAAAAACAGGTATCCAGAGGAAGTTGTTTCTAGAATTGTTTGAGAAAAGATCACTGACTTTTGGGCCTAAAAAATGTCCTGTATACTTCATCTTTGGCTAGGTAATGTTCCTATCTGCATGGAAACACAGATTAAAAAAATGCACAAGGATGAGGATTTTCGGATAATTGGCACAGCTAGATCATCCTTTCATCTAAGTGTATTGGACACTTCGAGAAAGTGTAGATATGTTTTAAACATTGTTGATTGTCTGCATGCACCTGCAAGAGAAAGGCCAATTGTGTACACTGGAATTTGTGGAACAACCCAGTAGTTGACATCTCAGGATATATTTTTTAATTTGGTCATGCAAAAAGCAGTCACGAGCCAATTTTTCAAAAAATGGATAGATATGATATGGTCTACAGAAAAAAGGTATATTTTGTGTCACCTGATGTATCCAGCTAAGGACAACAGCTGCAAATAAATTATCATCATCCATCAGACTGACCAATGATGCATGTCCAAAACTGAAGGGGCTCTAAATTTGTATGAAAACAAGTTCCCTGCTCTGTCTTGTAAGCAGTTTTGAAAATTAACTATCTTAGTTCTTCAATTTATATGGCAGTACAATATGGAATGAATATTCGGCTAATCTCAGGAGGAGCTGGCAGGCAAAATTAGTTGTTAATACAGGAAGCATTTTTAAAACCACACCCTTAATGTTGTTGGTTATGCCAATTTTGGCAAAACGGATTAAATTTTCTGTTATTTCTTTTGTTCTATGATCATTTGAATTTTGTCACTGTTCTTTGTACAACTTTTACAAAATGTAAACAGTGTTTTCACTTAGATAATACATATTAATCTCACCGGGTATCCCTGAGCAAAAAAACCTGTAAGAACTGATAAAGTATGATCAGTCAATGTTCTTCAGCTAATAAATTTATAAGGTCAATTGTCTGTTTTATGCCATCTTTGAAATTCTTGTTTTCTAGAAAACCATTCAGAATGTCTTTGATTGTTTTCATAAAATGTAGGCTACTTTGACAGCCACTTGAGAATGCCATGCTTGACTTATAACATGACAAGGTGGTCTTTCTTGGCTTGTTCCATTTGCAACCTTATGCAGAGATTATGCTCTTCATTTTGCTAAACATTCTTTCAGAATGTAAAATCTGACAGCACCAATCTCCAAAAGAATCACTGCTTGGAAAGGACATCTGCAAGGTTATATTCCACAGCCAACAAGTCTTGGATGCATAATCCTGCTGCATTGACACATTTGGCATCAAGCCTAGTGCATTCTCCAATCTCAAACTGGTCACTTTTCTCCAAATTACTAGGCTCCTGTTCTCTCACTTCATGCTCAGAGATGGCTTCAGCCTGGTAACAATACTTTTGGTTGCAATACTTAGTCATTTGTCTCTTAACCTTGTCTCCCCATCTAACTCCAGCTGATGTGATTCAATTCATACCTTTTTATTTGAAATCAGTACTGACGGTCAGGCTACTAACTTTCACAAATTTGTAACATGACCTTATCATTAGTCTATTTCATGGCAGGCATTGCATCACAAACAAAGGTAAGTATGGTGCGATTTTCAATTGTTTCTTTGAATTCACCATTAAGACTGGCTGTGTAATACGACAGTCTAGGATAGAGGATGGCTAATCTTTCAATTAGAAAGCAATGTGAGCAGCTCCTCTTACATGATAAGGAGAACGAATTAGCATTAAGATGCATTACCATTACATTTGGTCTTCTTTCCATCCTACAAAGATTTGTTGAAAAAGTTCATTCAGGTTATAAGGTTTATGCTGGAAAGCAAGCGCCATTTCTTTTGTGGAATGTTCAAATGGGGGAGAGCAATGTAACTTTAAGCTGCCTCCCTAGCTCCAGGTCTCTGACACTGAGTAATAGCACATTTTAAAGCTAGGAAAACTTACACTGCTAACTAACAACTATCGAACTAATAAGCATAAGCTTATTAGGGCCTACACAGTTCAATGTATAGGCTCTTTATATTCTCTCATAACAACGAAAGCAATCCCAGTACAAGATTCTTCCCATGTGTTCCTTACAAATACAGAATAAGGATAAACCTACCACATACTCGTCCTCGAAGCTCTGGTCATGAAAGAAATCCATTTTTCTCTCAGCTAATTTCGTTTTTACACAATTTCCTAGTAAGAGCTAGGCCTTAGGTTTTCTCTTGACAATGTGCTAAGTCCATTAAAAACCTGCTATTGATAGCGAAGAAATGCAGAGCAAAGAGTCTAAAAGTATACGTTGTGTATTCCTGTTATTAATCCTCATTAAAAGCAGCTTGTTCGATGTGTAAATTCTGACAATAAGGTCCGCCATTTTCTTTCCCAGATTGATACTACTGCAGCCTCGAGGTGACCAACCAATTTCAGATAGAGACACTGGGTGCGGACCACCAAAATAGCCTATGCCTGTGGGTGTGGCCCTTCTTTGCAAATCAGTGGTGTGGACACAAAACGCGAACGACACAAAACTCGTTTTATCTGTGCGTCAGTAACTGCATACGTAAATGGTCTATTTCTGTAGCCAATTGGTGCAGATATATAGAGCTAGGTATGTCTAGCTATAATCAATAGTGGCTGACCAAATGTACTATCGCTATTTCATTATTTGCCTTCATTTAAATCAAAGCGTTATTGACATCTCTAGTTTAGATGCTAAGTTACTCTTAGAGAACAGTCAATTTCCTGTAGTATCAAAGTATCGGTCTGAATAGAGGAAACTTAAGTTCTGTAAGTCAAAACAGTCGAATTTCCTTGAAGCAAGGAGGAGACAATCTTAAGACACCACTCACTTTTCATACCAGTGATATCTAATTATAAAAGCTTTGCCGACAGGTTACTGCTGCCCACTGACAATTTCTAGATATAAACATTTGGGGCTGACAAAATGGTTCCTTGCAGCAGATCTTATAGTTAAGTAATACCTTAATAACTCTTTGTTGGTAATATTGAGGTAGGGCTGGCTCCTCAACTTTGTTTTACACTAAATTTTTGATCAGGATTGCTAGATTAGAAGCTAAGACGAGATATCTATAAAGAACAAAAGTATTTCTCTGACTTTTAGTCTCGTTCGTAAGGCTCTTTCCATCACAGCATTTACCATTGTACCATATTTTAGATGCATCGTGGATCTTCAGGTTTGAATATAAGTTAACATCTCAGTTCATGCTAAGGTTGGATATCAGTAAAACTAAAGTGCGCAAACGTTTATTAGAATTCTGTGTATAGCATTTACTTCTAAATTGTCGTTTCGTTCCGTTCTAAAACGAGAAGTTATCACTCTTCACTTGAAACAAGGCTTGCAGTCTTCATAACTGTTTTAAAAGTGATATCTATTACCAAATGCAGACCAGCCAAAATAAATTTTAATTAAACAATCCGATCTTTTTGGGAAAGAAAGATAAATTGAACCGATTGACTGACTTCCCGATAAGAAGACCCTCTTGAAATCAGCAAAGGAAAGGTCGTTTTCGAACATCTTTCAGTTCTTGAAAATTTGATTACTTGCACCATTTTGCTCCAGCTGGAAATATGTAGATTACGGTAGAAGTAACGAAACCTCAGTTTCATTCCCCTGTCTGTCGAAATTAATATTATTCCGTTTTATTCCAAATCATGTGCTCGTCTCGCTACTGATGTCTTTCCGTCGCTAACAACGTGGGTCGTTAACTTCTAAAAATGTGAATGTTTACTACAAAGCTTTTGAAATAATGACTGTGCATTTCTATTTTCATTTCTATGAACAGCAGAGAGTAAGAGCTTGTTAAATGACCAACTGATGTCATAAGAAGCGATACATTTGAAATAGCGGGTGAACCTCTGAACGAAATCACATTGAAAGTAAGAGATTGCAATATCCAAATGACCCATTATAGTTGCTAGTTGTCATATTTAAATCTTCGAACGAGATAATGGAAGACCATGGATATTCTTAGGCAGTTTAATTGCCGAGTAGACAATGTGTAACTTTTGCTCGAGAATATATGGTTCAGAGGCATGCTACAAAAGGGGCTAAGAAACTTCCAAAGTATCGCGAGTCAAATATCGAGAGTAAAACCATTTTTATAAGTAAACAATAGAGGTCTTCGAAAATCGACCAAATAATCGCGACAGGAAATTTTGTGAGACTATTCCTTGTCCATAGCTCGAGATTCCATCTCCCTGACTGAATAAGATGAAGCAGTTTCGTTCTTGTATGGTGGGAAATGATGTCTTTGTGGCAATTCACATTCAAAAGTTTTAAATATTCTTACTGCCAACTATAAATCTACTAGTTACAGGATTTGATCTGGAATAAAGCTTGAGCTTTTAGACTTAAAAGTAATGATCTTGTCTCATTACTTCTTAGCAAATGCTAATACGCAAGTACTCAGGATCATGATCAACCAAATGTAAACTTTCATTAAATTCAGCCTTGAGAATACTAAACTATTTCGTTTTTTTCTAGCGAAAGCTTACAGCAGCCTGGCTTCACAAGATGTGGTTAGTTGCAGTATGTCTTAGAGGGGAATATATTATTGTCACACATATCATACAGTGACTGATTCGGAAACTTAGTCTTTAGCGTTTCAACAGGTCATTGTCAGAAAAGACTTAAGCAATACAAAACCGAATATGCTTTGTCTTTAAACACAGTATTAAGTTTTAGATTTGATCATTGTTTGACAAGTACACTTCTTTCATTCACATGTTTGGCTTTGAATAGCACGGAATAAAAAGTTAACTGAGTTTCACTTAATTCTTTCACATGTTATGCTCGGTGCGTAGTCCAGTGATTCCAATTCTTTGTTCGATGTAAGCCTCTTTACTTTGTTTTTCGTACATTTTAAACTACTGTTGTTACAGTAACATTGTACCTGCTGTCTGTCATTTCCCTGTGAACGCGTTGTTATTTGTAGTTCAGATCCGATTGGCTTGATTGTAAAAATTTAACGAGAAATTAGCCAATGGGTTCTCTGAAAATGGATCACGCTCTCTGACGTAGAAAGTGATGGCGACAGAATTCTAAAATCGTGGTTCAATTCTTTCCCAAAAATTTGAAAAGAACGCTTTTTCCGTGGACTTGTCAACTTTGTTTCTTCGGTTAAATTTAGTTTCCGAAGGTACATATAGCCAAACTAGTCAAAATGAGTTGGCAACAGTACGTCGATGAAAACTTAGTCGGAACCAAAATGGTTCACAAAGCAGCGATAGCTGGTCACAATGGTAGCTTGTGGGCGTCTACAGCTGGTTTTACACCATCACAGGATGAATTGGAGAAAATACTTAAAGTTATTACCAGTGGTTCTTCAGAAGCAGTATACGTGTGCGGAGAAAAATTTTTAAATCTTAGAGTAGATGAGGAAAAAGGTGTACTGTACGGAAGAAAGGGTCCAGATGGAATAACATGTTGTAAAACTAAGCAAGTAATTATCCTCGGTATGTATGTAGAAGGCATGCAAGCTGGGCATTGCAATAACGTGGTGGAGTCCCTAGCAGAATACCTGTCTACAAACGGCTACTGAAACATCCTGTAGAAGAAATATATGTATGTCACGACTCTAAAAAGTGACTATGTGAATACGGTAAGACATTTATGGATCGAATTTGGATGGTGTGACCAAAGTACAAACACCGGATAGATAATGAGTTTGTTTGGACAACTTACTTGCACATCAAACCTTCTTAAGGTCATTGTCTCCCGGACAAGTTAACGTGTAACTTAAAGCAATTATTTAACTATGAGGCTTACTGTTGTTTGCTTCCATTGTTCAATGTGATCTAATGTTCACATAGCCAACTTGCTCGATTTGAAAGTTTGTTATTACTTCATCTGTACCACTTTATGTCATCGAGTGACCACCCAATTTATACTGCATGCTCCTTTGAGCTATTTGTTTTCTACATTTGCTAAGCTATTTTTGGATTCTTGCGTTCAGTTTTTTCTTGGTTGAAGCGAACTTTTCGTTCTATACGTAGTTCAGAATTATACAATGTCAAATTTTCTTGTAGACCAAGGCTCTGTTTACGTTCTTGATAATTTCAGTTTATGATCAGAGATCCATGCTTGTTGGTCTTCGTTTATTAGTTGAATGAAAGGAAGAACTTGAGCCGTGTTTGTAATTGACTATTCTTGACTTTTGGCCCATTCGAATTTTATAGAACTAGTAAATTGTAGAGCTCTCTAGCAACAACTATCATTTCTCGCTGATTCATAGAATGGCATTCTTAAACAGGATTGTTTTTCATAATAGGCCTGAGGCTACATAGAAATTGTAAAGTTGTATTTCTACGGTTTAAGCACAGTGTGGGATTACATGGTTAAAATTTAACAAAAGATGTCATTCGCGTCCACGCTGAGTGCTGCTCACAGAAACGGTTCAGGGAAAAAACAATCGAGCCATATTAAGTTGGTGTGAGCTTACTATTTCAACAGTGCTGATATTGCAACCAACTAAGGACTTATACTGTTCGTTCGAGCGAAAAATATCTGCAGAGATTATAGTTTTTGTTACTTAACCCCTTGCTAAATTTTCATTGGATGAGTTGAAAAACCTTTAAAGAGACACTGGTGTATGGAAAATACTCATTGCAAAGATCAAGTTAACTCTCATTGACAACTAATTAAAACAAAATTCAAGCAATTCATGTAAATGAGCCTACAAATTGTCCAGGACTATGCAGCATGAAACTGAATTAGTAACGAATAACAAGGTGCCGTACAGTGACAAATGTCCCGACTTACCCAACGATTCCCACCTTTCGGAGGAGTAAAGAATTCAACTTTATCACCCCCTACTTACTATACCTCACAAGGGGAAGCTTGAGGACAATATAAAAAACTAATCAAACAAGTTATTTGCTTAAATTGATGCTAAAAACGAACGTTCCCAACTCCAAGAGGAAATCAACTCATTTTAACCGCACCCTTTTCCTCGCTCGCTTCAAATGTACATAAAATAATTCTGCCTATCACGTGTAATAGCTGCCAGGCAAATAAGGAAAACAACCAGTGCGTGTCTTGATAAAAATCTGTACTTAAGCCATAACAAATATAAAATTTCGTCAAATAAATGACCGTATTCCAATAAAATAAGAAAAAGCAAGAGTAAGATTAGCACGCCCATCTGGTGAACTCAGGCTCGTAAGAAGTATAGCATACGTCTAGTAAAGCATTTTTGGGCTTTGTTATGGTATATCATGGGTTGTTGTAGCCTCTACTGCCTATTTGCGTCGTGTGGCAGTGTCGAGTTTCCACATGTAATGTAAAGCACATCACACCGGTATGTACCAAAGAAAGAAGCAAGAACACTAAGTCAACGTCGCTAATACTGGGTTGCTTTCCACGGGCACTCTATATGGCAAACACCACACCCAACAAGAAGCAAACAAACCATTAAAACAAACCATTCACGGGTATGTTTATATATATTACTAAACCGACGTTTATTTGCTGACAAAATAACATCAGACAAGGGCTCTGCCCCTTTACATGCTAGTATTGAACAAACGACAACATCTCATGTCTGCGACAAAACTATGAAAACGAATACATGATTCCTGGTAAATCCCTTGTCAAGATACACACGCATTTTGTAACACCGTGCTTTGTACAGCATAAACGATAAATTTCATGCCTTTTTTCAAACTTCGTAATTCTAGCCTTACAAACATGAGTCATTAAAATTAACATCTGGGACAACCATATGTTTGCGACAGATCAGGAGTGATTCCAGGTTGCACAAGAACGTTGGTCAGCAAGTGTTATCAACAGATAACAGTAAAACAATGTCAACTTGGAATTGTCCCTACGTAGATCTCTCATTAATTGTACGGGTAGCGCACTGCCTTTGACCTCCTGCATTGCCACGTTGATCGTTATCACGGTTATTTCTGAAATGGCAAACTGCTACGCCATTTAAGATAACAGGGGCAGCAAAAATCTGGAAAACAGATTCCTAAACCGAAAACATGCATGCACGTGAACCGTTGATAAGCAAGTAAAGGTGCCGACAGGCTACGAAAGCAAGCAGTGGCGTCACTCGATTTTTGCGCGTTTCCTTGCAATAGCGCTCTCCACTGCTCTTAGTTCACGTAGCAATGCTTCCTTCTTAGAAGAGGTCGATGAGGACATCGGTTCGGGTAGATGCCTTTTTAATGCTTGCCTATCCTGTCCCATATCAGGTCCGACGTTGGCAGGACGAAGCTTTGGGTCTTTTGAAATTTTCTATCAAAAGAACCGAAATCATATACATAATTTTTTTTTTAACACAAGGACCTCAAAAGTGTGGTGATTTTTAAATATGTTATACACTTAGGCACTTATACAGTTGTATGAATACACATGCTTTTGGCAGCTCACGAAAAGCACATGAAAAAACCCCCAACAGATGGCTGAATCAGTGCGACGACTGCCACCATGCTAAAGTTAAATGGATACAAGAAAAAATTGCAAGGGCCACAGAAATAAGAGTATGAACACAAACCTGCGATGCCTATTTCAGTTGACAAGCGAATTGTTTGTTTCGGTTGAATTATTTTGATATTCTTACCATACTTCTCATGCTGAGACCTCAGCTATAGCCAACGTACCCAAATAGCGTCAACAAACAATTAAGAAACAACGCACTGAACCTTGCAGCTTCTATTGATTCGATCTATCGTAAACAGTAAGGGGTAACTTGTCCCTGGTGTGCAGACATTATTATTTTAAAAGGGCACTGGTGATGAGAAAAGTCGAGAAACAAGTCTTGTCTTGATAACGAACATTACCATGATATCAAAAGTAACCGATCAAGCAATCTTATGATCAAGCCAGAATTGTTAAATAGATCATCATCTCTTCCTCTATTTGATAAACACCAAAAATCAAGCAGCTTTCTGAGTATTAAAATTTGTCGACTTTCCTATGAGCATTCTACATTGTCTGGCCTGACAGGCAAATGAAATAAAGGCAATCTATTATTACCAAGAAAGACTTGGATGGTTTGAAAAAAGACCTCCCAATGATTAAAATAACGAAAATTGACACCTGAGGATACATTTTACATATCTACCATGCCTCTTCACAGTTTTTACTCCTCTAACGAGGTAGCAATTGTGGAACAGACATAAGTATCCAAACACTGATCTCGAGCCTGATTCTGACCATAGGAAGATCGTGACAAATACGAAGAATTTTTACTTCGAGTCAATTATGCTTATGCCACTTAGGTTGTATGCTATTGTCTACAGTAAGTGAGAAAAGTAAAGAGGTTATTTTAACCTGTGAGTTCCTCTGTTAGTAAACGTTTGAAGTACCCTTAATAAAGCCTTTGATGCTTCACTATGGGTGCCTCTTAAAAGTGGGCTGACTTGTTACCCTTGCTCACAGTGGACCAACAACCAATCAGAGAAATAAAGTAAACAATTCAAACGTTCACCAAGAAAACGTTATTTGGCTTTGTATTTGTCGACGGCAAGAGAAATATTAAATGCAAAGAGTATGCAGTTCTGGTTATCGTGTTCAGGAATTTCTAGAGTTAAAAGAAAAACTGGGTTTCCACTTGTCCTTAAGTATCACTTCTTCCACCATACCAAATATGAATCCTGCTTTAAAGTACTCAAGAGTACGTTTGTATTAAAATGGCTTACCTTTTCTGTCGGAACCTTTCTTTGTGCACGTCCTATAGTGTCTGCTGTCGTGCCATCTTTATCGCCAATGCCCTCGTCACTATCACTTTCACTGTCTGATTCTTCAGAATCACTATTACTCTTCTCCGTATCACTCTCGCTTCCAGTGCCTGACTCCGAATCACTCCCCGACTCGCTATCACTATCGGAGTCACTAACTTGTTCAGCCTCTCTCACCTTAGGAGCAACTGGCGAGCCCAAACTGCTAGCACTGTCATCTTCGTCCTCTTCGTCCTCTTCCTCCTCTTCGTCCCCTTTATTATCTTGTTTTGGTTGTGGTTGTGGTTTCGGCATACGATAACGCTCCTCTGGACGCTGTGTGTCTCCCCGTCTAGCAGGAGGTCGGGACCTATAAGGAAAAAGAAACAGCGAAAGACTTAAGTGGCAATACATTAAAAACTGAATTTGCTACATTTACTGTATTCCAAACTCTCAAATCGGAATACAAAAGCTCATAATCAATACTATCGAAAAAATATCGTAATAGTGTGGATGCTTTTACCAGGCCAGAGGTTAACAGTTTGCAGTCCTAAAGGATTCCCCTTGAGATATGACGGTCATCCCCAGCTACTTACAAGCATTTGTCCAGTCACTCATCCCAGTGCCCTATATGGCCTCAATGAACGGTTTGTTAGGGTTTTGAAACATTTTTTCCCCTGCGACGGGACCCCAATTGTGGCATCAGAAAAAACGCACCAAACAACATTTTGATGCAGAGGTTACAACACAAAGTCCAAATTCCATTCAAAAGAAAGGTCACTGCAAACGTTTGTGGGTGCAAAAATTATACTTTGACGACATTCAGTTAAATGCTTAAAGAAAGAGACCGTCATTTCATCTCATTTTGTGGACTGTTGTTACATTAAAGCCAGAAACCAGAATTAGCCAGGCAGACAATCAATGTGTCGTCTTCCTATTCTTGGGTTTATTCATGATTTTATTAATGCTATACAGTGTTGCTCTGTCTATCATTAACCACAACAGCAGAGCAGCATGCTTCGATCCAAGTTACAACTATGACTTCTCACCGTATGATATGATCGTCAAATCAATATTTCACAAACGTCTGCAGTACATTCAACTATGTGTTCATCTTCTCATGAATTGACCTTTTCGGTCCGCCTTGACAACCGTGCATAGCAATGTCGTCGAGGTGAAAACAAATCGCGCCTGCTACACTCAGGCACTGAGAGTGAGCGCATCAATCCTTAGCAAATTTTGTCTTCAAAACGTCAAAAATCGTATTGCTTTTAGAAGTACAAATCACTACATGATGGGGAAGGATGTCAGCTTTCAAATTTTCCCGAACAAGATCAAGAATATCAAGAAATGGAGAAAGTAGCTTCCGGCCGTAAAGCGAGTGATCTTTGATGTAAGTGCCTTATGTCAAAGAAGTAACCATGTTTATCTATGCTCGAACATTTTCAAACATACCAGACAACTCAAAATAAGACAAATTATTCAATAAAAAGGGATTCCTTCAACATGCTTTACTAAGATATTTAGTTTTGCATCTTTGTTTCTGTAATTCATTTTCATGTTCAAGTCGAACGTCAGCAGATCAAATCAACCCTGATTACAATTCAAATATATTCAAATTCATAAAGGAAGATGAATTTAAATCAACAATGCAGCTTCAAGCAAATGAGATTGCAAGGGAAAAGGTGAAATATGAACATTGACTGCAGGCATTAGTGACCCATTAAGGCGACACAGTAAAACTATACGAGTTCTGACACGCGCCGGTTTCGAGGACTGGAGGATAGACGGGGGATAAACTACAAAGTGTAGGTACGTTTTACGAAAACTTTAGATATTTATCTTGATTAGGAGGCATTTGTAAACTAGCTTTTTTATTTGCACCAGATGGGTTCTTAGTGTCTATTAGACCGTCACGGTGTTTCATCTTTCAGGGAAAAGGCTCTTCAGTTCCCCTTATTCAAAGATTTCCTCTCGCTGTATTGATTATACAAAAAAACATTTTCCGCCTCTATGATTTCCATGTCACCGCTTCCTTGAAGTTATTTTCTTCTCCGTAGCTTAATAGTTGCGTTGAAAATAGTTTATTTCCTTAATTTTTGCATCAATCAAGTTTGCAGTTTCTTCAGTAGGCAGTGGAGACAGTGATACCTAGATACATGGGACGCAAAAAGTAAACAAGTACCCAAGGATAATTCACATGTCCCTTTGGAATTTATGCAATTCTAGAAGGTGAGATATTACGAGGCTTGGCTCATGTTTGCTATCGATACGTATTTGTGTTCTTGTGGATTCAGTATTGCATAAAAGTCAATCAAATTTTGGTACAATTAAAGCTAGACATGACATAAAACATAACTTTTTTTGCTTGCAGGTTTGATCGCTTGTTAAGATTAAATATCAAAATGTACTCTGTATACATTGATATCTTCTCGTCGGATTTTCTGGGACGTTTTTATTCATAAACATGACAAATTTTAATTTTTCACGACTTTTAAAACTTATCATGATCAATACAGGCATATTTAAAAACCCGCCATGTGCAGCTCGTAGCCTATACCCCAGGAGTACTCAATACGATTGGGTATTGGGGGATGTGATATTGTCCTGGATGTCTTTTGCCAAAACTGTTTTGACCTAAAAGTCATCGCAAATTGTCCTCCCAGTACTACAAAACATCAATCAATTCATTTTAAAATAGGATGTAATTACGAGGAGAAATCTAGATTGAAGCACAACAATTCGAAATTTAGGAGTCATCGCTACACATTTCCACAAGTACTCTCACAACCTATGCCCCACTGTCATGGGCACAGGATAAGGGGGTGCATAGGGTGCAAGTGCACTCTTATAACTTCTACCTGAGGTGCAAAATCAAAGTTTTCTCGAGTTTACTGCCCTTTTGGATTCGGTCTGCACTCTCCTTTGGGTTCCTAGGCCATATGGGTCTATGGCGTATGTAGAATGTAGGGAACCTGTCTCAAAAGCAGGAATTTAGGCACACATTAGCAGACAAAGGCCTGTCCCATTTTAGAAAAATGATAAATCAAGCGTAGCAGTACTGAGCCAGATTCACACGAGTGATACAATTTGCATGATGATTAAAGAAAACGAAATAGTCATCGTGTTTTCTGTTCACGCTGTCCACAACTCTGACCTCAACGCATCAAATTTGGCAAATGTGGCAGATTCTCGGTTGCCTACTTAAGCATTCAAACCCATTAACTTTGCTCAACAGATCTTTCTCATGTAGACTTCTACATGTGATAACTTGATGTATAAGTTTTCCAGGACAGTGTGATAACAATGGATTAAATAACTCTTTATATAACGTGCAGAGGATAGTGTTTTTAGAAAATGTTTTGAGCTTTAGAAAAAATGTATTAGTATTTGTGTAATACTTTCATATTTTTGTAGTGTAGAGGACTTCGACAGCCCAGGGACAGTGAACGTAGCTCCTAGCACATCGGGCCTGTTCAAAACATTATGTCACTCAAGTTTGTTAGAACAACGTAGCAACAGTTGCTATATGCTCACGTGGTTTGTGACCTAACGACTGTGGCAGCGTATACTTAAGCTACGCCCAAACACCACGAAAAAATGTGGTTTCAATTGTCTAAGCAAAATGAGCTCTTAAGGAAATACTTGCCACTATAACGTAATGAATAATAGTTCACAGTAATCAAAGAAAGTGTACTCGCTGTAACCAAAACGAAGTCTAGAACTTCCCACGCATTTTACTAAAGAATTTGACGTCATATCATTCTCTCGATCCATCCTAAAGAGATAAATAAGACAACGACAGCCCTTTGCTTCAGACAACACACAGCTAGAGGAAATGTGCACAGTAGGTAATGATAACAATGGAAGTGTTCTTAAAGACAAACCTGTCACTGAATCCTTTCTCTTCTCTTCCCGGAATGATCTACCGGATAAAATTAACAATTACTTTAAATATAACAATTTGAAATGTATTTTTCTTTCAATAGTGTCCATGGATCAGTCTTCATAAAAGTTAGCTATAAAAACATGGTACCTTTAAGTAAACATGTAAAATCAGGGTTTGCACCGTTTCAACCAAAGTTTCCATAATACAGTTCACTAACTTCTCTATATGATACATTGTTATGAGACACGATCTCTTGTAACTGCGTATGAGATCGAAACTGGGCGACTGGTAAGGCTATATTAAGTCAAAAAGGCACACAGGTGCAAAACCAGAGTTAAAACGATCTTTCGCCAAAAAGATAAACGCTGGATATACCTACCCCCTTAACTTGGCCTGTATTTTCATAACGGGGGCTTGGTCGGGACTGTTCTTGATACCAAGGGCTGATTCTTTTTGGACTCGCCCCCCTAGGACTATTCCTTACTGGACTGATTGGTCTAACCCCTCTCCTTGGGCTGTTTCGTCTCGGACTCCGTGTTCTTGGACTATCTCTTCTCGGTCCCGATCTTCCCGAAGCTGGGCTCGCCTCTTTAAGACTCTTTACTGTATGTGGTGATGATTTATGCTGTGAAACGCCATTTGAACTTCTGTGAGATGAGCTATATAAGGGGAATGATAAAACAATCTTTATTTACAGATTGAACTGGAGATCATGAAGACCCCGTTATTCTTAACACGAGTAAAAACACTTGGTCTGCGTGGATCAAATATAAGTCATACGGATTTGCATAAGCATACTATGACTTTGGACTCATGGTTTAACTTCGAAGACGTTATAAAAATAACAAACGATATTTTTATTTACAAGTGTCTTATTGCGCAGGGGAACACGAAATATTTTCATTATTTCGTCAAAAAGAATCAGAATCTGCCAAGTCTAACTTAGATATGTTAATCTTTTTTTACAACATGTTATTAAGATTTTTTCTTCTTAGTTTTTGAGGTAAACAGGTCGGTGTATTACTATTGAAAACCGGCCAGTCAAAATGATGTTTTGGTAGTGCAAACCAGTCACCATACCTGCTGAACTAAATGCCCTTTTCTATTATCATTATCTAACGGTACCCAAGCTGTAAGCAAACTGGTCGTATTACGTAAGGTTGTTTCTGTCTTGACCGGAAGGAAATTAAAATCGTACGTAACATAACTGCAAATAATTTTTAGATTTAATTACAAGGTAGGGATACCTTGTGAAATTCTCCGTAATCTTCGCTTGTTGAACAGCAGTCATATATGTTTCAGCCATCAATTGGTGATACGCTGCTTTGTGCCACGCCTCATTAGCTGCTGGGTTTCTTGGCCAAGATTGTGTCGACTCGGACCTACATGGAAACACAAACAATAGCTAGATGTAGTCGATTACAGCTCAGGATTATCAATCTTATTTTGCCATTTCATGGAATTTAAACCCCCGGAGAATCATAGCTTAATGCTGCGACCTACTTCCGTTGTTACTGGATAATTTACCTATTTCGTTATCATAAAGGACACTTCACATATATCACGATTTCTATCACACGGCCAGGTGAAGGGACGATTTCGTTCACACCAAACCGTCTACACAAGTCCCTTTCATACATAATTATAAATAAACCTGTTTAAACAAAAACATATCATTTAAGTCAAGACTTAGTCGACAAGCTCTTGTCTCAATGTTTTTGGTTATTACTAAAGAACTGTTTAGGTCAGGGCAAGAGGTGACTGGTTTCTAAGAAAGGCCATTGCTGCACCTTAGATTCTGTTCATGAAACCCGCATTCTATCCCTTACGGCTTGTGGCAGACCAGAAACAATATTTTAGTCGAATGTGAAAATTCATCTCAATTGGACAATAACTTTCATAGCTTACTAATCAAAACTTGTGTGCAAAAGTACAAAGAACGATTACTTTGGAAAACACACCGTCTTTGCTTTTAAATGAACAAAAGTGGTGTATTTTAGCTCCTCCCCACATTACGTACGTTCCTCACTACGCAGATAGGTAATTACATCAATTCCTGCTCTAAACCACTTTCCTTTTTGTATTCAAATATGTTTAAATGATGTTCCGTATGCCAGTTAATCTCAGGACATAGACACAGAAACCTGTTTGACAAAAAGAACAAGTGTGGAAATTAAACTGTACCTGCCAGCGCCTCCCTGAAAGTTAGTGTTTGCCTTTGTGGTGGGCGGTCCTGCTGCCCTCCCACTATTTTTATCGAACTCTGTCCTCCCTGACCGATCATGCCCACGTGGACGCTCAGGAACTTTTCCGCTTCGACGAGAATGACGATCTCTCGCACGCTCTCTTTCTCTATCCCTAGAGTCAAGTTGCTTGGGCGATCGTTCACGTTTTGGGGCACCCAAGTTCCCCCCATCTTCGGGTCTGGGAAGTGGCTTTCTGGGTTGATCAGGTCTACCAGCAGGATCAAACGGACGGCGGTTATCGGTCGTCTCTGGTGGCTGTTGTTCCGGTAACTACAAGAAACCCATTATGCCTTTTGAGAATACTCATTAAAAACAATGTCAAGTACTACATAATAAATACTAACGTAATTTACTACAAAATAGATATACTTTACTTTAGAGTAAACCATATACTACAAAGACCATACCTGGTCCAATGTACCACACAAAAAACACAAACTACTGGTGGGTAAATATTTCCGTCAAAACTTTATTTACACTATTTACATGAGGAAAGACTTTGTATTACTGTCTCCTACTATAATAAAAAAAAGTTCAGTTAACCGAATCCTTAGCATTTACGCTCAAATAATAATAAGAGAGCTCAGCTGGGCAGGCCCTTTATCATTGGTAGCGATTACAAGTTTAAGACCATGTTCATACTGGTTAGGTTTAAGTAAGTATCTTAAATACAGCAAATGCATTTCCAAGTGATAGATAAAAGTAGTCGACAATATAAAGTGATAAAGCAGTATATATCAAATTATTCTTGTTCATTTTTAACAATAATAAACGGCATGCCTGCGTGTTATACGGAGTATTGACTTACAAGAAGACGACGGAGAAGCCACAAGAATGCCTTCCAAGAATCAGACTAAGCGTCAGATTACTCCTGTCGGCCTCCCAAGAGCAGACTAGGCAATGGTTGTAAAATACAGGAACAAATGGCAAGTTCCAATGACGCATTGATACATATGAAACAGCAATAGAAAAAGCTGCTGGTCAAAATCGTAGACATAGAAAAGCACTAGCACCAAGATCACACTTAAGGAGCTTGGGACTGGAGATGTCAATACTAAATATGACTGCAGCAGCCAATCTGTTATCTGCACAAGCGACGGCAGTGGGCGCTATTTTCACCCCTTGTTTATTCAGTTATCTCCAGTCCACATTTAGTAGTTTCACCTACGTGTACTATTGCTGGCTACGTACTCCCAGCTGTGTAGATCATGCATCAGTAACATAACGACGGAGGACACAAAAATTAATACCGAACAACACCCAAACAAAAGCAATTTAACTACAAGTAAACAAGTATGCTATAAAGTTTTACTTTTGGTGATTCTAAACTTGATATTGAGGAATCAGATTCACTATCAGAACCTGACTGGCTTTCGGACTCTTCAGTTGCAGAATCAGAGTCGGAATCTATGGAGGAAAAGATAGGAAATGGGAATGAAATTATCCTACACTGTATCTAACTACGTGTCTTAACTTACTGTGTTTTATTTACTCATTTATTACTTTCAAATTTAAAAATATGGGTACCAATTAGCTTACAAAACTCAAACGATACACCTACCAGAATCCGTTGAATCAGTGGAAGATACACTGCTTCGTGACAATGATCGCTCAACGGGTAACAAGTCAGGGCTTTTTGATTTCGGGGGTGGTGGTTGAGTCCTCATCCAAGGATCCCTCCACTGTTCAGCAGCGATCATGCGTGCCATTGGGTGTACTTCACCTTGTCCAGGTGGTCCTGCGTGTGGGACTGGTTCTTCTTTTATTTCCTTGCTCTTCTGAGGGTCCTTTATCTCTCTAACGCCGTGTGGATCTTTGTATTCACGTCGCTTTGGTGAAGTAGTGGCTACTGGCTGTGGACCGGGTGCTTTCACGGGAGATTCAATTGGTCTTGCTACTTCAATAGGAGGTGGAGGATATCTGTCACGGCGGTTGTCAACTCTGTCATCTCTTCCTTTATGACGCCTGGTTGACAGTGGCAAATGAAAAGAAATTGGAAATACTATAACGGTTAAATGCCTACGTAAAATGAAAATTTAAACTGTATCTTGCGAACACAACAAATCATTTCTCGATACCAAAGTAGAAGGGAAGAAAGGCCAGCAGCGAAGACCAGGGTAAAGAAATAAGGTATAACTAGGGTGCTTCACTTTCTACTCAACAAGAGCAGGGGACAAGAGTACCTCTTTCTGTAAAGCAGAATACAAGTGATCAGTTAAATGATATTATTTGATTTCAAGAACAATGCAAAAACTATCTTTCCAGTCTACTAGCTCAATACAGGAACGAACAAAAATTCCTTTTGTCTGGCCGAAGCTTTCTTTTAGTAGTGGAACTGGGGGAAACACTTGGATTAGAGTTTGTAATCCACCTCCAAAAACAGTGACCTGTTGACATATCACCCAACTTGCCTTACCTTGTTCGAGTTAGCGAACAATGAACCTTCGCAAGGTTGTTTTTATGCATAGTTTGTATTGTTTAAATAAAAACGGACGTTTTGTTCATTTAACCAATCTTTATCCCAGTCGTCGTCTTTTCTGTGTTTTTAATGCTCTCTTTTTGAGTATTTCTGTCTTTCACCTATTTGATTATAGCTTTTAAAACGCCTGTTTTTATTGTAATTACTGTCCTTTATCTCAGTTCCGATTTGGCCTTTCAAGGTCTGACTTATTCCGATTCCCGCTATACGCAAATTACCTGATTACAACTAAATTCACGTTTTGTAGCACAACTAAGTCTATTTAGGTCCAAAATGCGCGGATAGGTTACTTTTTTCTCTAGAAAGATTATTAAGAACTTGTACATTCATTTTACAATTTACACAGAAATACTTAAATTCTGCAATGCTAGCACATTAACCAAAGGGCACAGCCAATTGGTGACGCAGATGCAACAATATTAACATAAACTATCCAAGTTACCTGTCTGGTGGTGAAGGTGTTCGTCTTGAAGGTCCTCGGTGGCCAAACCTTTCTCGGTCACCTCGTTCGCTACGTACCTCGCGCTCCTGCATACAGAAATTATAGAGAAATAAAACCCGTCTCTAATGCAAGATAATTTCGCGACAAAATGTTGAGAGATAACATCGAAATTGGCACATCAGAATAACAATTATATATGTACAATGCTGAAATACGATAGTAGCCTAGCAATCTGGTCTATGTATGCACAAGTGTCTCATACTTACCGTTTTGTCATGTCAATTTTTACAAATAACTTACGCAGAAATATAGACAAAAAACCCTCCTGCGGCCATAAATAAGAATGTTTCAAATGCACCATGAAGTTGGGAATGGCCTTCATCAAGATTTCTGAGGAACACCCTTCCAAACGAGCGAATTCAATCATTAAATACAAGACCTGGAAAATTGACATCATTATGCCAACGTTCAAAACAAAATGAACTTTGTAAATGACCACTTGCCGCAAAAGACATCTTTCGTTTCTAATTACCAAAACGCGAACTTACGCACATATCTTAAGTACTAGTACTACTTACCGGTCGATATGGCGATGTTCGTCTGTACCTCCTCTCATCATATGCACCAGGCGGAGGCTTCAACCTTGGTTCCTCTGGGCGTCTCTTCTCAGGCGAGTCCCTTGGTTTGCGATCAGATCCGCCTAATAGCCGTTTTTGCTCGAAGTTTTCATCCTGTTCTCGTCTCTTCATTGCTGCCTGCTTTATCTAAGGAAGGAATAGGTTTTTATTTGTGTAGGATACAGATCATACTACACAGTAAAAATGAACTTACATGAGTCTATACACGCAATTTATGACTATATGAACTATATCTTACCTAGCGTAAATGTAACTAGCACAGTATTCTAAATCAAACGGTGATACGTTGCAATCTACACAGTGTGCCTTTGTAGAGAGTGACACATATATAATATTGTTGTCATTCATTGAAGTTATTACATACGTAAACAGCTTAAAAGTAAAAATACTTGAGTAGAACGACAAACACCAATTTACCTGAATAATAGCGTCTAAATCAGACGCAAAAATTACTCATTGTATTTTCGCCAAACGAAGTATCCAGGTCATACAAGGAAACATCATAACGCTGAAAATATTTCAAGACTAAGTTTGCTACAAGAAGTTAAAAAATTGAGTTACCTCTTTTGCTTTTTTCAAACCTCTTTCCCACGCCGATTCTTTTCGAGGCGAAGGTATAGGGTGTACTTTCTCTTTGGCTTCTAGCTCCATCTGTAAGAAAACTTAAACATCTCAAACACAACTGACTTCGAAATGTTAACTAAAGAATTCAGTTATTACTCTATGCAATGACAGTTAGGATTTCGAAGAAGTCTTTCACCCATGGTAAAATCTTATCATGGCCAACGCTTTTTTTGCACTAGGAGTATAGAAGCACTCGTCGGAGTGACATATGCCGTATAAAGTAATCGCTCAAAAAGCCTGTCATTTAAAAAGTCCACTATAATATGGATACTCTGTAATCAGCAAGAAGGAATGTTTAGATAAGCCTTTGTGGCAAAGTTGTCGATATCGAATCATGGAGGTCCGTAGGGCTAAATAATGGATCAGTTCATGCCTAGAGGCCAACATTTATCAAAACAGTGGTCGACTATGAACTACCAAAGTGAAGAGATAACCTTTGTATACACACTCGAAATTTTCAAACAAGATTGATACACGACAACAATATAGCATAGGGGCAGAAATGGCGATCGAAAAAACGCACAACAGAAGATTGGAATGAATCAACAAAAATATAATGATAGAAAAGGGCAGAAGAATTTATACAACGTGAACTGATTTTTCACCTCAGTATTAAATAACAACGTGCTTACTTCCCCAAACACAACTGTACACGAAAAGCATGTAATACATAAATCATTTCTGCGTTTCTAATTTACCTGCAATTCAGCCTCTCTTAACATTGGCGGAAGTGGTCCTGTACCTTGCCCAGCTATAACCGCTGGTCCCTGACCAGGAGCTCCGGTAGGCCCTGGAACCGAGGCAGGTCCAGGAGTAAGTCCAGGTCCGGCTGTGCTTCCAGGAGCAGGTCCTGACACAGGTGCAGGGATGGGCAGTGGTTTTATCAGGCATTCAGATGGAGGCGGAGGTTTTCCAAAAGCGGTCGGGTACATTCCAGGCGGTCGATGCATAAGATAATTTCCTACGAAAAACCATCGTTAATTTTCGTTACTATTGGGAAAGTGAAGGGAAAGATTATCTTCATTAATATTATCTCCGATTCAGTGGGAGAATTAAACATACCGCTTTGGCTCCACGACCTGCAGGTCGCCTAAAGGAGAAAACGAGAACAAAGTGAATAGACACACTACTGTCGTCAAAGATAATATACCAACGACACTAAAAAAATTATATTTGTGTTACCTTTTGGGATTAGGAAACTCACCTTTATCGTTTATTCCAGGGTGCAAAAATCGACACGCCACTCCCCACCTGCATGTTCCTGGGTTGTAAGGAAAAATGGCAAAGTGAAAACACCAAAATAGCCGTCTTTTGACATTTTGCAATCCAATGAACTATAATAATGGCAAAAATCGTAGTAACTGCAATAAGCTGTGATGAGTGCCTGTCAGTTTTTCATTTACTCTCCACCTGCCCTGTGAAATTTTACGTTAAGGTTGTATAAACACACTTCCTACTTGGGTATAAATTGGGGGTTGCATTATTCAAGAGCTGATTGCCCATATGTCACTTTGAAGGCGATCATCGAAGAGGAAACTGGCCTAACAGGAACTGATTTGCTGGATGCAATGGGCGATTGAGGGGTCTGGAACTCAGAATTTGTCAACGTTTCACCTACGACTTCCGGCATCGGATGGGTCAAAAATAATACTAATATTGATCAATAAGCCGAAATAGTTACGGAAACTACTTACCCACTGCATATTACCGATTCGTTACTGTTACACAGTGTTAGCACTGTCTAATGTCAATTGAATTACGGTATATTGTAGCCTACAAGTAATGCACTGAAAATTTCCATAATCCTTCAGATGCCCTCCGGTTTTGAAAGGATCGTGTAAACAATTCCACACGTTCTAATCACTTGGAACTAATCACTCAGACTCATACACACTTTAATCAATAGTAGAAAAGCAAACAAAGCAAGTTGCGGATAACGCAGATAGACCAATGCATTAATAGATCCTTAAACAGTTTTTGGCAAACAAAACTCGGTTTTGCTGTTTCCATTGACAACTTGGGGAGACACGGAGCGGGGCATTGACATACACCAAGGAAATAGTCACCAAGTTTCATCCTCTAAATCAGGGTTACTCATCATGGTACACCATTATTGTTTGTGGTCAGTGTTGTACTTCACTAGTTTACACCAGCAGCACCAAGGTCTAGTAGAAATGAAGGTGAAATCAGTAGTACAACGCCCTGGTGAAAAAGAGGCCAAATCATGAGTGGGAACTTAAAGACATGGCAAGCAATAACAACATAAAGGTGTTCTACATCAAAGAAAAATGGAACATACTGCTCACCTGCATTGAAATATCTGCACAGAGTTCTTGGTCTGAAACCTACAAGAGTTCAAATGGGAAATAAAAATGAACTATTAATGAACAACTACTCTTTCCTTACCGGTGATTCCTTCACCATCCTCATATATATAAAAATGAAACAAAAGATCCAGACCAACCAAATATTCCATAATAATTATCCTGTTCTACCACTAAGGGAACTATTTTCACTCCACCTTACTTGCTTTATCCTCTCTTCCATTTCTCCTTCTCTACAAACTTATCTTCCTCTATCGCTCTAACAGCTCTTTGCCGTAACTATTAACATTCTGCTTCCCTTTTTTCCTTCCCCTCTTTCACTAGATGTCCTTTTTCTCTATTTTCCTATTCTAACTCCATTTTCGCTCCTCTTCTACTATCCTTTACAATATCCCCTTCCTAGTTTAGTAACTAATGACGCAAAGGCAGCCACAAGATCATATTAAGCCATTGTAAAAATAAATATTGCGAATATCAATATCAGGCTAGTGAGAACCTTTTTCGGGCAGCTCGTCGATTTCTCCCTCCTCTCTGTCGTCCTGAAAGCAAATGGACGATAGATATAAACAAATGATGGTCAATTAAGGAACGGCGTAAAGAAAATACAGTTGATTCATTATCATCGTTTAACGACTAGTGGTAAACGGTAATTGCTGGGTCAATAGGAAGACGGCAAGTGCGCAAATTCGCATTAGATGTGACGGTGTAATAGTAATGCTCATGCTTGCGTGACGTGAACTGCAGAAGAACCACCGAAAAATTGTATATGGTTATTAAACAATCCTGTCGTTAGAAAATAATGTGCTCGTTTCAGTCATAAATGTACAGTAGACATTTGTCAACAACTTACATCATCTTTAATTTCACCTTCTTCCACGTCGCCTTGTCCAGAATTCTACAGTGAGGAAGAAGTGTAGCCGAAATCTACGTTACGAGCAATGAATAACCAAGATACGTGAACACAAGCACTGCTCATAAGTAAATAAAGACACAGACAGACATGCAGTACAAGTAGACAAATTTATATGTGAGAGTTTTATGACCATTAACTTATGCCCTTATGACTTGAAATGAACGTTAAAGCGTTGTTTTTCTGAGAAAAAAATTGATACGAATAGGGCGGCGGCTGAACCCGCGACCTTCTGCTCTGACAATTAAGCTACCGGGACGTTGTTTCTCAGAGGTGAATTTAAAAGGTCATGAGTTGATGGCTGCGTCACTACATAACTCTCCCCCTAGAGGCGATGTAAGGAGACTTGATGTTTGATGACCGACGTGTGAGTTTTGCGATGTCAGTGCCAGACAGCAATGCGTGCTGAATCGTGGCCGAACGTGACGAGTTGCTACGTAGAGGCCGACTGTGTTGAGCGTATGTCGTGGCTGACATGATGAGCTGTACGTCGGGTAGTGCTTGATTGAATAGAAATTCTTCTGGTTCCATTTCTGTCGGGGAAAGTATGAATTTTGTCGAAACTTATTTGACTGCGTGTTCTTTGCTGGGGTCCCCAATGTGAGAACTTTCTGACCTTTGACTTATGCCCTTATGACTTGTCTTGAAATGAACGTTAAACTGTTATTTTTGTGAGAAAAAAATCAAACGTCCAGGGCGGAGGCAGAACCCACAACCTTCTGCTTACCGGGTAGATACAGCTGAACTACCGGGACGTTACTTCTCAGAGGTAAACTTAAGACGTCATAATTTGATGATTTCGTCACTACAGATAGAAAGACAGATGAATAGACAAAATAGAATCTGTTTATTGCACAAAAACCACTCAACACAAACCTGATTATCATCGTCATCACTGACGATTTCTCCTTCCTCAGACCCACTGTCATACCCCTTTGAATTTAAAGTGTTCCTTTTAACCCCTAGATCAGCATTTTTAGGTATGTTTTGAGTATTTCCAGTCCCGCCTTCGTCTGCAACAAGTTCGCCTTCTTCTTCATAATCCAGTTCTCCTTCTTCGACATCCTCAAGATCCAGCTTCCTAACCTGTCTTGACATTGCATCTTCACTTGCGTTTGATTTCCCTTGCATGCTGCCATCTGCTTTCTCCTCCACCAACCCTTCTGTTGGTTCGTCAACGTTCGTCAAAATTACCGACTGTGGCTGCTTCACCGGGTTAGTCGATGAACTGATGTCCATTCCCGAGATACCCGAGTCGTGTTTGCTCTCGGACTCTTGTGATAAATCTGATTCGTTAGACTTCAACGAGGATGATATGGCCTCGTCTTGCCCGACTGAATCAGCCCTGACACTTGCATGTGATGCAGTCCCATTAGATTCAGTATCAATCAAACCTTGGACATCTACGGTTTCCGTTTCCTCTTTCCCTACAGCTAAGAAAGAATCAGTACTGACCTCGCTGCTAGACAAACCATCTTCGTGGGGTAGCGGGGCAACTTTCCTATCCCAGCCTTCAGAAATAGCTTGCTCACTCTTTATTTCAGCTGTTTTGATAACATTTGATCCAGGACTGCTAAAAGGCTTTTGTGGGCAATGGCTATTCGCATATGAGTTATTATCCACGCCGGGCATCGTAGTATTTACAAAATCTGCTTGCAAAACGTGTTCGTGAGATATATCATCACTTTCACCACGGATTTGTGACGAAAAAGGATGTATGGTGTCTCCAGAAGGCTGGGCACTACTCTCAATCATGGGTTCTTGTTGTGGTGATGGCGTGTTCGCATCGCGGTTATTCACGTTTGCTGACGTATCCGCTAGTAACAAGGGCGAAGTTCTCATAGTCGATATACTAATTGACGAGTCTACGTCATCCAATGGAATCTTTGCAAATGAAGGTGATGTGTATGTCTCATCTGTGCTGGATTGTACATTAGTAATATCGCGATCTTCAGCTGCTTTGCTATTAACAATTGTATTCTCATAAGGCATCGATGTGCTGTCTACCGTATCCATTGTATCGTTTCAATTCACGTTACGCACACTCCAATTTAACCTGAGTTTCTGTCAGTGGGAAAGAATAAAGATGTTGATTCAAATGAACATGCGCAAGGAGTACAGCTCAAAAATGTGTAACGTCACGGTTTGTACGAAGTGACAAAAATAACGTTTGAATTGCCTCTGGAGACCTTTTCAAAGCTCTTTCTTTCTTCAGACATTCATTCATTCGTTCATGCATTTATTCATTCATTCGCTCGTTCATGCATTAATTCATTCATGTTTTTGCTAATCTCATTAGGTATGTATATGGAATGGAAAATCCAACTCGACGACTGCTTGACAAGCTACAGTTAATACAGAATACAATACCTTTACAAAAGCTAAGGAACATCTTCACTACTTAAGGAAGACATCAGGTTCCGAAGCCGAAAGATATAAATTGTGAAAGTCTCGTGAAAAAATGTATTATAACGTCTAATTTACTCCGTAACTTCGAACCGCTATATGTCGTGATTTTTGCCAGCTTTTTGGCAGGATACACAAATTTGGAAATATAATTCGAAAGGTTTTTGTTTCTATTGACAAACAGTGATGTGGTGTGAGTGGATTCGCACTTATATTATCGGTGCTTCTAAATTTCAATAGTTGGTCATTGTGTTGTATATTTCACACCCTACAGTAAAAAGGAAAAGAAAGCTTTTTTATCAAGAAATAATGCTCATGTGCCTACCCCTGTCAACTTTCCAGGTAGACCCCAGTATCCACTATACGGACAAATTAAGGATAGAAGGATTAGTTGGCCTGGACTGGCTACGTGGCCCGTTCTAACAACCTGATACATATATAAATTGCTTCACTTGTTGTCCAATTAAATACATTAGTGTATCTTAGTGAGCGTCGCTGACGTATCACATTCAGATGCCACTTGAGGTGCTCAGACAACTACCACAACAATTCGTGTTTCCGCAGCACGTGCTCCTGTGTTCGTGAAGGTCCATTTCTCATTAACAAAACGAAGAAACTAAAACAAGTGTAACCATATACACCAAAATGAACACGTAAATAGTAAAATGTCTTTCTTAGACAGTCATTACTGTTGTCTAAGTAACATCAACCCTTCCTAGGTTCAATAGCCGATAAGGATCTATTATAAATTGTGCTCAGATTTCTTGCAGTGCCGCAAAGGGGTTACACTTAACGGAGAAATATTTAGTAAATTACTAGTCTCATCTAAAAATAGGCTTTTGTTAACATTCTCTCTTGCACTTGAGAAATAGAACTATACACTAATACAGTACTTAATCGTTTAGGCAAGGCTGAGTCACTGAGTCCACTGTTTCACATTTGAACAATTACATAGCATAACCTATGACAAGGTTGTTATTTCCTAGCACCGAGGCACTATTGTAAGCAGACGGCACCCATGGAGCTAAGGTCGACCCCACCTCCTGACACGTTAAAAGAGGTGTGAGAAGACCTGATAGAGAAGGAGACCTAACACATTGTAGTCCCAGGAGCAAAGAATCACACAGTCGCGCGGCTAAGATTAGCCATCGGCTGTCTAGTGGATTCCTTGTAGTTAATTCAGCGATCACATACCTTGCGAAGATTCAGTGGTATGTAAATACAAAAAGCATAGTTCAATTGTGTGTCTGAATCATTGAATAGGTTAGCATGTGCATTAGACGGCGAGGTATACACCTGCTAAGGCTAAGCTTTCATTCTTACAAGGTGAAAATATTCGTCTCCTTATCAACCGGACCCAAGCTCTATATTTTGTATGCCGTAACACTTGAGATGACACAACTTATGCCAAAATGTCGACTTGACACGTATTTGTGTATCAAACAACACTGCCATAAAGGCTATCACATTTTACATTTCACTGAATAAGGGTCAACTAAGGCGGTTTATATCGTTGAAAACATCACAGGCTATATTCAGGCAGCATGGACACCCCATCGACCATCACAATTTCAAGTAACAGAGTAAAGCAAAAGCGAAACAATAATCATCTTATTAATTGTATATTTAATGATCAGATTGTTCAATTATAGGTTACAAAAACTTCCTGGTCTCTCCTTGTAGGCATAGAACAAATGTCGCTTATACAGTGTATACTCAAATAGACACACCCAATAACAGGGGTGAGATCACCCTGTCGACTTGTATATGGAATTAATACAAAATCTCCCTGATACGTTGACACTATTCAAGTTCTCAGATCGAAAACGGGGAATATGGGGTAGACAGCCATTCCGTTGTCTGTTACTCCAAATTAATTATTGTGTACAGGATAGGGCACGATTCTAAGCTTACTTAGCATTAATACCTTGCTCAAATGGCCCTACTTCTAAATAGTAAAATCGCATGGGTTTCTATGCAATGGTAGTTTACTTCTGCCATTCTTCAAGCTTTGTAGACTTTGGCCGGTTCATCGTCATTATTACAGAAGTTTATCCAATTAAAATTGTTCTCTTACGTCTATCCGACTTTACTTCGTCTACAAATTACTAAATACGCAAAAAGAAATAGCTTGGCTAAACGCGACAAGAACAATTAGATATCGACGTCGGTAATTACCAACATACTTCAATATATGTTCACATATGCACTTACATCTCAATCAACTCATTTAAGCCAAGATTTCACCTACGTTGTAATACGCAAATGACAGAACCAAGGGATGCTCCTTGTTCCTATTATACGTAAATGGACCAAATAAACATAAATCAACGACTGGATTATTGCAGATTAGGAATTGTACGTTTACCATCTATTGGATTCTCCGTTTTTATACCACCAAACTGGTACCAGCTCTTCATCTCAAATATCCGACTTTTTCATTTTCTCCTTGATAAATACGAAGAGTTCATACATTGGTTATCTCTTTATTTGGAATATTTGATTACAAACGATTCATCATTTTCCTAAAAGTGATTTCGAAATTCTTTACCTCAAAATTTCAAGAAAATATTTTCAGCGTATCAGAACGATTTCGCACGAATAAACGAGGTTAGAAAAACTGTTACAGTTTGCATTTTTATCGATAATACCTCGAGCATGTGTCACAATCCGTTGGAAACATGGTCAAATAAAGAAATTACAACAAGTCTGAATAACACGCCATTAAATTCAAGTTAATAGTCGTATGATTGGTAAGACATTTAGTGTCGCCATCTAACATGCCCATTTAGCCACAATGGTGATAAATATGGATCCTACTCGACTGCTCCTTTATCACCTATACTGCTTCAGGTACCTGATTGAGGGTCATGAAAATCTGTGTGGGGATCCGTGCTCACAAAACCTAACAGTTCACTTATTAGCTAACCAAACTGTCGACCATTTTACAACGGCTCTGCTTCGCTAGTGTTTACCTATGGAGCAACCTTCATAGCAAAATGTTAAAAAGCATTGTCATAATATTCAACCAGCGAAAGGTGACAATGTGTTTCTCGCGACCACTACTTTGCATTTTCATTTCTTGCCTGCCTCATACCTGCTCTGGTGCGTGCAGAAGACTTGTCGGAATCACAGGAATGAGTATCGACGTACACTGTCTTAACAGGCGATGGTTGGCAGGTAACGCCTAGTGCTTACACAATGCAAAACGGGGGATCGTATTCCCATAAGCAAAGCTGGTTTTGCACATTAACACCGTTGTTTCAAATTTTCAGCAAATTGAACGGGCGAAAGTTGTGGGGTCTGCATCCGGCTGGCACTAAGAGCACTGTATATTTACAATTTATCCTTCGGACTCAAGTCCACAGAGTAAATTTTGGCTAATGGGGAAATAAGCTTCACCGCCTCAAAGCACCGTATTCCGCAACGCAAATTGCATTTTCGAGTTCACCAACCGTAAAAATTAAAACTTGGCTTAACCTTCAAAGACGAGCTTTCCAAAAAGATTGTCGAACTGGAATTAAAGTCTCAGCATAGAGGATTGCGGGACAGAACTTCGTAACAATTTCTATACCAAAATCTCTCTTAAGTGCTTTTTTACATGTTTGGAAATTATTCAACCTTGGTAACTGCAAATAAGAACAAAACTTTACTCGAAAAAATCCAAGATAATTGCCAGTAGTAATGGATCAAACTCATGTCATGGAAATAAAACCCAAGTCGTCATCTATGCAATGCCATGTCAATGGACTCCATAAGTACCGGAAGGTACTTGAAACTTTTTTCCTTCAAAAGGATTGTTTGGCTTGAGTCCGGGCGCTCCGTGTAAATAACACACTTAATAGCGTCATTTTTCATCTAGGCTAAAGTGTCACTGCTAAACTCCGGCTATCTCCCAAATGAAATAAAGAGAGACACCCAAAGTACTTTAAAAAATATCCTGATTTATACTGGTACCATAAACGCAATTGGTTGAGCATCTTCATGGTAATCACAGGGTGAGTGTTCAAGTCCTGGTGGAATTTATGTCATGGCAATAGAAATAAGAAAAACGTGACTTCCGATTGTCTATGGGTTCTCATAAATATTGAGGTCAAAGTGCATAAGCCGCCTGATTTCATTGGCACATAACTACATGAGCATTCTCTGGTAAGACCTGGGAGCTAGGCTGCTGTTTACGACAGGCTGGCAAAATAAGCTACAAATGGCGCCTGAGTGGTTTAAGCAACATCAAATCAGTTGAGTTTCTTTTCTCTAACATACTCGTTATCAAACGTAGCTGATTCCCTTGCCAGGTTTACGCAATTTCACCGGGAAGTAACCTCTGCATATGAGTGGGCTTCCATAACTTCCTCAAATCAATTGTATTTTGATTGTGGTGACACGGATTCAAATTGGTAGCCACAAACTTGCAGGATCGTCGTCTTATCCACTACACGACGGCGGCTTCCGCTTGTGTACTCTGACGAAAACGACAAATTGCCTTAACTGACATCTGGCTGACCAATTCGCCTCGGCATATCAAGCGTTGTACACTTCATGATGCTTTAACACCTGGGTTAATACATGCTGCAAAAAATATCCATACTACTTTTTAAAGCATGCAGCTGTTTTACATAAGTCATGGTTTCTTAGGAAACTGATTTGTTCAATGTTCAGGACATCTTCCTTGTGCGAAACAGTAAGGTTATACATTTGGTAAATATGTAGCTGGGAGAAGCTATACAGCGGAAAAATTGTGGAGACTACAAAATAAGTTCTGCGGCCGACCAACTGAATATCTATAATTGAATATTCTCCATTGTAATCAGCCCACAAACTGCAAATAAATAATTTCCACGAAAATGAATTTAAGTGGTGCGCTTCTCATCATTGCAAGAGAAGTGTGACAGAACCTTTTCAGCCAACACCTACACAGCACAAAGGTTTGAGAGTAACAGAACACGAAAATATGTGGCTTTGTCTTAAAGACTTGGAAAGTTGATCAATTTGTGAAATTAACTTCGAGGGGCTGCAATTAAGTAAAAAATCCGCACACCACATGGTCATTTTGAGGTCGACGGGATCCGACCTCTTTAGTAACATATTTTCCATTTTTGTTCCCAGTACGCATTAATCCGTGTGCTATAACGTACACTGTTTACATAGATATAGTTTTCATAAGCAAGGTTGAAAATGTAGACTACTACTTAATACAAAAATCAGGCAACTGTTAGAGAAAGAGACAGGACTTAGGCTCATCGACTATTTCGTCAAACTCTTTTGACAATTTGAGACAAGTAAGTTATCGTACATATTAGCTACATAAATATAAATAGTATACCTTGTATTTCTAATTACTTATACCATTATTTGTCTTCCTGCAGTTAACGTGTACGATGAATTACGTTGAAAAAATACTTTGCTAAATTTAAGCCAGGTCTCTTTCTACGAGAATTTCACGCTGTCTGTTATATTTATAAGCTTACATAAATGTTACACATCCTACAACCAGGAAATCAACAACAAAATTACCTTAGATGAACACGATCTATTCATTTCAACTGAAAACTATTCTCCAGGGATCGCATACATAGTATGGCTAAAAAAATTCAGCAAAGCGAATATGGAAGTCTAAAAATGTGCTTTGATTGACAATTAGTACCCACGGCAAGGCCTTGCAACTTAGTTGAAGGGTTAGTAAATAATGTTGAATCTTACGTTCACATGTTGTAACTACTAACATACGTTCAATTAACGACCAAAGTTCGATTAATGTCTTGGTAATTTTTTCTTTACTTTAGTCGATTCGCAATATAATTTTTCCTTTGTGAGCAATAAAATTGTCTGATTGAATAATAATGGTAAAAGCAGTTCCTTCTGTAGACGTTGGTGGGTTACGACATAAGGTCCAAACAAGACATCCCCCAAAAGCCACCTTGACAAAACTGTAAAAATCATTAGAAAGTCCACTCAAGTCCAAGCCCGAAGATGCATTCTTTTGTTACTTACTAATTGTAATAAAATTTTATTACCTTCACGGCCATGCTTTAAAGATGGAATATGTGTTGCATTGTGGACAAATTTCCAAACCAAACAAGCATTGACAAATCTAGTGTAATATTTTACTGGCATAGCTGTCATTTGATACAAATATGACATGCTCAATGAAAGATACAATTGTGATCAGCCTATAACCATTTCAAAGAGTAGTGCTAGGCTTGTTCCAACTGTTTTACCACTGAGTTAAACAAATTTGTTTCGAATTATGCAGGATTCCCCTTTACACACTTAAACATACAGCACTAGCAGGTCGATACACCAATATCAAGTATAAAACACTAAACAGCAAAGGTCAGGCCACTAATACTTTAAGACACAACTTGCAGCACGTGAAAACATACTATTACAGCAAGTTCAAATGTGTATGCATGTCGAGTCTACTTCATACAATGTTACTGAAGTGTAATTGGTTACTATAGATTACCAGTCATTTCATGGTATGTTCAATCATAATGTGTGGAAAATTTGATACCATTTTCAACTGTCATTTAGGAAGCCACAAAGCAATGAGTTCACTTATAGCTGACATTTTTCCAGGCCCTGGCAACAGTTGGGACTTGGGTTTATGGAAACTGCTTTCCCAATTTTTTCAGAATGACTACTTTTCCTCTCTCATGTTAGCAGACAAGGAGGACAGCTTAAAAATACATCAAGCACCCACTAAATAAATCAATTGATACCTTGCATTGGAACTACTATTCTACCCTTCTTCATCAGCTCCGCTAAAGGTTGTGAGAAATATTATACACACAAGAAAACTATATGCAGAGAAACTGTATACAGCATTGAATTAACTTCAAGGTTACATCCACATGAAATGAAAAAGCCCAAAGCAAATGTTCAAGTTCTTCATGTTCACTTTGTTGCCTTAGACCCACAATAAAAATCTATTCCACACCTTTCACTACAACAATCTGTTAAACAGTCCAGCTTTGTAAGACAATGCTAAACTTGTTCTGAACTAAGTACAACGAAAAAGACTGTAGGCCATGCTGTCAAGATTTGAATGTAATACACACATGAAAACAAGGATGTAGTGACATATCTCGAGTTAATATACATTTTCCTACTTAATTAATTCAACCAGCTTGTTTTTATTCATTCTGCAACCTAATTATCACACATAAAGAGAAAACAGTGGCTGTACCACAAGGATAGATTGAAGAATAACAACGACAGGCCAAAAATGTGCTAACCTGAAACTTTTAACTTATTGACTTGAGAGCACGAGTTTGACGTCAAGGGTCATTCTGTGCCTGCCTGTATGTCCAGTGTCACTACTAAGATGCTTGCACACTCTATATGAGCTACGCATAATGTAGACAATATCATGGCTGCTAAAACTGACCATGCAGTGACAAAGGAAAGCTTACAAGAAGCAAAGCAGCAGATACACAAAGCAACATCAAGACAAACGAAACATGCTTCTACTGCACCTCGAGACCGCAAGCTAAAGTAAGAATAGACCTAAATAGAACAGGACAGTTCAAAAATGCTTGTATTGATTTGGTCAAAACAATACTAACAAAAGCACTGATTGAAATCCAAGATGCACCCTAGTCTGGCTTTATGTTGAAAAAACAATTTACTGTTAGCTGACCATCTCACGAAACACTTTCCTAACAGGAACAGCACTCTTACTAAAAGTATTAAAAGTACAATTATGCAATATTAATACAACATTCACATAATCAATAATGACAGCAGATTGCAATTTGATAATTATTTTAGAAATGTTATTGAATTTTCATTTTACATAATACTTGACCCTCTTCTAGAAATTTATCAATAATGAAATATCGCCAGTGATTATAAGCAAGCAAGATAGCCATAACAGGTAATGAAAACTGAATAGCTTGCATCTTTCATACAAGATGTTCCTTTAACAAGTTAATGAGTACAATGTAGTACAATTGTACTGTCCCAAAATCCAAATTAGCGTTCCGTCTAAAGTATAAATCTGGTCAGGGATTTGGCAGGAAGTCTAAATAGACTGCAATCCATTGTCCTACTGAAAAATGAAGGCAATTGAATTATCGCATCTGGCAACTTTGCCATGGTGCATTTTATGCACTTAGATCCAAGGATCTCTACAGTTTAAAGTTAACTTTCCTCTTGCCATAGCAGCATGGTTTTAGCATAATCATATTCTATTGCATAGAGGCATAATGAAATGCTAAAATCTTGGTGCACACCTTTTTTTGGTCTTTGCTCTTTTTGCAAACTTTGCCTCACACTTTGTCAATAATTACACTCCACGTGAATGTTGGCATACACCTTACGAACTACTCGGCATACCTCCAGCACAAGTTTTTTAAAAAATGTACCCTTGTGGCCTTGGATAAAAAGTATTTCACATCTCCATGTGGTACAGCCACCAGTGAGGGCGAATTTAAAGTAAAATCAGAAAAAATTGGTGGAAATCGCAGTCATCTATTACTTGAAAATGCGGAAAAATTATTGTTCTAGCAATGCAATTTGTGGATGCTTGGATATCATAGTCTGTGATTGCTGATTGATGGTATGATAATAATAGACCGAATTAGATGGTGATGATGCTGTAATGCAAGTCTAGTTAGTAGCTCAAGGACTGACTGATAATGATCTTTGCTTCTTCATTCAGCTTATGTGCGAATTTTTGTGCTTTCCCTGATACCAGTTTTTCTTATATGAATCAAGTATAACTTAAAAACAATAATTTCAAGGGGTTGACCTTAACTGATGACTTCATAGGGTTGGTTTCCATCAAGAAACTTGTGCTTATACATTGCTCACTATTACCCTGACCCTGGTCCCAACCTCCAAAAATTGGCTCTCCAACTAAATGCTAATCCAAATGTTACTGCATGGTAATTGGGCTACAGTAGGATTTCTTCAGTATCACTTAACTGGCATCCTTTTAGAATAAGCTTCAGTAATATGTACCTTGAAAAATTAACCACAGCCCAGGCAGTCTTGGCTCATTCTGCAAAAGTCCTTCCTGTAAAAGACACTGAGTGGTGTAGCCTTTTACTTCTGATAGGAGGAAACACTGTTTGGTATGCCAGAAAAGTGTTCCTGGAATTGTTTAAGTACTTTTGTATAAAATCTCACAGCTATGTTTCTTTTCAGATACATCAAAATCGATGCTTTGGAATGATTTTCCAATCACCATAAATAGGGCTTTCTTCATTTCACATATTTTGTCAGCATTCTACTAAAGCAAAATTGTTCACAGTTTCCTCTAGTAGACCTTGTATGTCAAGAGCTACCAATTTCATATTATGTATGAGGAATGTAAATAAATGTTGACAGCGGTACATCAAAGTTCACACAATGTTCCAGGTGTAAATTCACAATTACTTTTACATTTGAAGTTTACTCAAATTTGACGTGATTCATTATGTGATTAAAATCATTCAATTGCATCACATAAGCTGAGCTCTAATAATGTGTTCACTCTGGGACAATTTGTCATTCAGGTGAAGGAGGCTGGTTTACGGTTTCTTTGATGTAATCCCCTTTAATTTGGGACCCTCTAATAACCAATTCTATCATCATTTTTTATGGTGAAAATTACATATAACTGAGTGGTTTGAGAGTATTAAAAACAAACTTCACTGCAACTCCATTTCTTTGGCACATGAATTTTAACCATCCATAACCCAGGACCTTCAAAAAAGAGCAATAAACTTTCTGGCTGCTTATGACAACCTTCAATGATGAAAATTGTTATATCAATTTCCTCAACTAGTGAACCTTCGAAACAATATTGGACTTGTCTGTTCGGACTTTAAACAAAATTACCTACCAGCCATTTATAAAGCTCAACACCAATCTACAGTACACCCAACGTCAAAGCAATATCCACCAGATTACTACAAAGAACACACCTGTATGTATTAACAACTCTGAAGCCTTTCATCAGACAAAGCATCCTTTGATTAAAATGCACGTTCATACCACTTGATGGAGGTGGATAACAATATACTCTACCCTACAAAAAACGTCCATCATCAAACTAATAAAGAACAGGCAACCAAAACTATACTTTGGTCCAACAAGTCATGCCCCCAACAAACTCTACAGCCACAGTGCAACAGTTGACTTTACTGCAAGTGGCACTAATTTACTTCATGATAACAAGATGGAAGATATTCTTCGATATATGCATGAAACTCAAGTATTTCCTTAGTAAGTTCCCAAACTGGGAACTACACATTAGTATATCATTTATGTTTTGTCCAACAAGATCTTAAGGAGAATTACACAGGGGATGTTAAGTAGAGGTGATTGTGCCAAGACCATCTAGGTTTTGGGCCCATGGATATGAATAACTCAGAGAACAAACTAAACAAGGATTTCACCTGGCAATAGTAATAGGTGCCTCAATCATAGCAAGAAGTGGCTTTCACCAATCTTTTACTTTTGATTTCTGATATTTGCACATTTACACTACATTTGTCATTCATTAGTTTTTGTACACCTGATTTTAATATTTGTAAACAAAGATGTCAATTTTATTTCGATTAAATAGTATTAGTGCAAAAACACATTATCACTATGAAAAACACAATGATTGTCTTTCCTTTTCAATAATCTGTAGTGTAATGGTAACACGAATATCAGAAATTAAAAGTAAAATAGTTAATACCACTTTTCGGAGCTTAGTACTATTGCTAGCTAAGATGGTAAAAACCTCAATAAAATGGACACCAAACTATAATAAACAGTTTTTATGATGATGGATGATCATCAATTGAAACTTACTAACAAAGCCTCTTTCTATAAGACAGCTGATAGTGGACACCTCATCATAGTGAATGTAACTTTAAAAACTTTTTACTCACAAGTACCCTTCAATGGCAAACATTTGACATGGAAGATATCATTTCTATACATTACTATAACGAAGTAACAAGGACTCCATTTCAATACTTTTTAACATTAGGGGATATAGTAAAAGTTAACATTATAAACCCTGTGTGGTAAACAACAAATAATTAGCAGTTATCTTTACAAAGGCCATACCTCATTACAAATACAGAGCATTGCTCTTATCTCGTTTTTACCTTAACCAGCACAAAAAGCCAAAACTTTGTTAGAACAAGATGTCTGGATTTCAATCTTACGTGAAAAGTTTCAGTAGTTCAGTGATGTCTCTAATTTAAAAACACTAAAGACGATTGAGTACAATACCTGCCTCCTCCTGTCTCTAATCAATCACTCTCAAGTCAACATACATGTGCACATGAAAATATGCAAGCTTCCTATTTGAAAATATGCCTTAAGCTGGAGGAGTTCATTGCAACAAGCCACAATAAAAGTCCAGCAGGTACATGGAAGCAAAGCATGGAAGTATTTCTTCTAACAACAACTAACTCCCAACAACAATTAAAAAGTTGAATGATTAGAAAGTCTGTTGATAAATTAATTAGCTTGGAAAGCTGTTACAGACATACGGACAGAAAGTCTCTGAAATTGTCAGATCAACAGACACTGTATGAACAGAGAATCAAAAGGAACATGCTAACAACTAGGTGATAGCTGAAAGTTAAGTGGAAGGAGCCAGAGATTGTGCAGATGTGAAAGGATGTTTGAAAATCTGTTGGCACCATCAAACTAAATGCTGTCACAACAAGACATGTCTTAAAGTATTCCATAAACCATGCCTACAAATCAATTCTGTCATTTATTAAGCTAAGGTACACATCTTGAAAGCACCCACTGTGGTCTGCCATCCGGAAAGGACAACGGACACATGTTTTCATTCATCAGAATCAATCCACACCAGCTTTAAGGTACCGGGCCATAGTTACATCTTGTGGTTTTCTCTTATGCTCAAAATACTACACAGGAGCTACTATGGTGTACCGTGAGGTGTGGGGAAATTATTGATAAGTATATATTAAAAACCTTAAAGGCAAAAATGAGGGGCAAAGTCTAGAATTCACATGTCAATGTGCACGGTCTTGGGCCTGGTGTTTGGTCACCTCATGCCATATATGCTATTTTCTAACATGGTTTCCAATAAACTTTACATTCAACAACATTGAAAATTAGAAAATTCATTTTAATCTGTTATTTCTGGTTATTTTTTACTTTTAGCACAATAATTCATAGGTGGATTGTCGCAAAATTTGAAAAAGAAATTAACTTACGAATGCAAGGAACATACGGTGTGTAATTTTCCTGACATCAAATCAGGTTATTCTTCCTTTGGCCAGTGATAGATCACACCATTAAAAATTTTGAACAGTACATGTCCATGTGTGTGATTGCTTACCATTCCCATCCAAGACTGTGCATCACAATACTGTGTTTGCCAAACTTATGCAGCTAAACTGCTTCCAGCTTTGATACAAAACAATGTTTATGGTTACACCGGTATCAAAATACTACTCATCAATTAAGACATCTGACAGAGGTAATCATCTCTCATTTATTCACCAAATTGTTTCACTGAATATGTGGTCGTTTACTAATTACTAGTAAGGTTTAAGCATGACTCCAAATGTAGAATTATTTTCCAATCACATTCTAAATTTCCTCGTTCAAAAACTGTAATTAAACAATAATATATATAATCAAAATATTAGCACGAGTATAAATCTTTTTGCATTCCAACAAATCAGCTTTTCCTACTGTCAAATGGGTCATTCAATCCAAATAATTGCACTATTGGCTCTAGTCAGTGGGCATATACTCCCCTCATTATGCATGGCTAGGCATCCAATTAATCACAAATTGAAACTTTGTTTACTATTCATGGGAAGCAGACATGAGAATTAAAAACTAACGTTATACAAAAATATAGTGTCTCAACAGACACAAACATTACCATAATAGCCATATTAAGTGGGATATGACTGGGATCAAACTTGCAATCCTCAGACCTAAAAGGCAATACTCAAACCTATGTGACATCATGGTACAGAGATTTTCAGACTTTGAAAGTCATTGGTGTTACGAGCACAAACCCAGCAGCAGGTAGGGGCAAATTCAATTTTTTCTTTGTCTTTTCTGTGTCGGCTTAAGTCTTCATCAGTGTCAGACATATGTAGTTTACATACATGCATACATATATACATCCACACATGCATGAAATGTACTTGTCAATAACAAATTTTAACACTCAGACCTCTAAACTCTCTGTAAAAACATTCTGTAACCGTTTTTGAGGTCATTATGTGACCACAAGACCTTCCTGAGTGCAATACAGTAGGGCTGTAATTCAGATAATTTGTTCATCAATTGACACCTATTACTCGACCAAGTAGCATGGAAGTTAGATTTTTTAGCCTTTTCGTTGACACGAACCACTCTTTATCCCTAACATTACTTCTGTTAAGCCTACCTGGTGAGTGGGCCGAAAGAATATTTTGGTACAGGTCAACCACATCAACTTGATTAAGTAAATGTAACGTTTGCTATGTATATGTTTATTTGGATACATTTCAATTAAGGAGACCTGCTCAAAAAGCCAACAACCAAAGAAAGGCATTACACACCCTCCACCCCGTCACAATACCACTTTCTCTGGCTTAACGTTCGCAAAGGCCCGAATGTGAGTTTACAACATGCGAAAATAATTAGTGAGAGTCTGAAGAAGAAATCACGGGTTTGTGCCAGTCTCTGGATATATTTAGCATGCGAAAATATAAAAGTAAAATATAAATTTTCAGAGGTACGCATTTCAAAAGTTACAAAGCAAACACAAATTTCCTTCAATGACGGTTCGCATAGTGTAAAAAATAAAATCCAACTGAATGACGTATCAACGGCTCCTAATTATCCGTCATGTCATCTATCCCAAACCATCTGCTTCGCTTCCCGCAACAAAAATGAGACTGGATGTGTATTGTTCATTACACGAAGAAAAATATTTTCTGTTTAATGACAATTTTTTCCAGTCTTTCGAGAGTTAAAAGGTATCGGTCACTTCAATCCTTGTCTTAAATGTCTACATACACATCACAAAAATAAAGTACTTGAATTCTCGTTTTCATTAACAAAACGAAGAATTTGGCTTCGCAAATCCGTGTTTCGGGACTCCAGATCACAACCACCATTTTGAATCCATGTTTTCAAAGACTGCTCTCCATATTCCCTTAGCCTAAACAAACTCAAACTATAACTCAAATTGCGCGACTTAAAGTACTATTAACCAAGCCATGCATTAGTATTCATACACTTAGCATCACATATGACTGTTGGAGCAATCACTGAGGTTCTCAGCACGTATTTAATACTAACTAGGGCTTAGCTTAACTATTTCTTATATCTTCTCAACAGCATGCAGCATGCACATAGTCGTTGAAATTCTCTTACCTTTACATTACAAGTTTGCGAGTAAGGAGTCACAAGGCTAAGTTCAAATGTAGCTTAAAAGCCACTCAAGTCTAACCAGACTGCAAAATTGGTAGTACAAATGCCTACCAATATACCTTAAATACAAATCTAAATCCTAACAGAACTTTCACCAAGCGGACTCCTTTCGCACAGCTCTCACCATACTTGTTACACAAAATATGGTGCGGAAGTTAACACAAAATATGCGCTTGTTTTCAGGCCCCTTGGGGCCAGTTTTCAAAAATGGCAGACATTTCAAGTTGTGGTTTACAAAATGCAGTGTCTTTGAGCTGGTATATAACCGATAAAATATAAAATTCAAAACGTTATCGCTCTTTACTTAATAATTCATCCACGAGTTTTTTGGCTACAAGGCCTGAGTCATGTGACAAGATTTTATAATCCAGTACTTGGTGGGGTCAGTTGTTGAGGGTACCGCATTTCCTCCTGGTGGCTGAATTTAGAAGGCTCCCCTCTTGAAATAAGTCTTCACTTTTCATGTGTCTTTTCTCAAACACAATCATACCGATCTCAAGAAAACTAGTTTCTTGTTATGAATCTGCTGTGCAAAAATGTAGACTGGTGACTGAATTGCGATCCCGAGTAAGTCAAAGTGTATCATTTTTATCCCTTAGTTCTACATGTAATGTCGAAGCAGTTTCTCTCTGTGTTGTCTGTGCTATGTATCAAAATAGGAAAATGAACCCGACTTCGTTGCATTGACTTCGATAATGCTCTCTTTGTGTTGCTGTAGAAAAGAATCCAGAGCTTACCAATGGTGAGTCACTATGGTTCAAACGGCAAATGATCAACTAACTTTTAATCACTTTTGCATACAACGATGACATGGGTGTCATAGTTCAAAGTTGCGTGTTGTCATTAACTTCCGAGTTGACAACAGCTCTTTCAGTTTGTGTTCAATAGGCTCTGCAAATGTCCCCTGATTTTTGCACTAAATTGCAAATTGTAGCCCGCAGTTAACAGTGGCGAAGTTGGCCCAGCAAAATTGGTCTTGCTCTCGAGGTTCGAAACAGAATAAAAAAATTCAAAAAATACACCCTGAATTAAAACTAAATCCTAGAGAATAATTTGCCACAACTTTGTGAAGCAACGTTTTCCTTTAATTGACTCTTAACACCACATTTAAATATTAAAAGTGACACTCCTGCTTTTCAGAATAGCAGGACTAGGTGTTGACTTAACAATGACGAAGAGCCACCGTAGGTTGCCTCTGAATCAAATTAGTCCAACTTTGACATGTGATCATGATCACTGCGTCACTCTCCTGCTCTCCAGATTGAGCAGGAGTGCTCTTTGTTTTAGGGTATTGTGAAGCAAGACCAAATTAACAATCACCAATTGTAAAGCAAGACAAGATACAGGATTCTATGAAAAAAAGCAAAGGCTGACACAGTTTAGTTTAATTGTAGCCAGAGATTGAGGGGTCTACCAACGAAGGAGCGTGCTAAGAAATTTTTTTTTTAATCTTTTGAACTTTTTTTGGCTGTGTCACTGACAGTGAAGCTAAAATCGAAAGACATAGCGGGAGAAATATTTGGTCGTATTCGAAACAAATATCTATGGTCATCTGAGTGTGATTGAAAAGAAAATTTGTTTTGAAGAATACCTCTTCGCGGAAGGAAAGACACGGAATGGTCATCGTCGACTATTCATCAGCTTGATGACGCAACAGGGAAGTAATCGAGTAATTATTCAATGTAGTTCAAACTGTTCATCAAGTTGAGGAAAACTATTAACAGGCATGCAGCTGGATATTTTAATATTTGAAAGGAAAGAAACACAAAATCCTTGACAGTTAAAGTCGGGTCACTTCTCCAAATATTAGGATTGCTTGAGTGGACTATTGACATACTGTATAAAGAATTATGGTATCGAGAATTACGAAGAATTTTAAAGAAATGAGGGGCGGGGAGGTGTACAAAGTATGTACAGACGACAGATGTTTCATAGATTAAGCCGTTTACGACAAAGGCGTGGGAGCATTGAAATAAAATGCATGAAATTAAAATCCCTGCAACGAGAAATTGTAGAATGGAATCTGAAGGGTTAGACTTACAGGGATATAGAAATCATTGGAAAGTCCTTACAAATAGTGCTTAGGCTTGCGGTGGGTGACAGTGAAATTTTCATACCCACTGTATAAAAGAGGACCAATCATAATACACTCGTGCAAAAATGTTAAATTCAATGTAACTGTTTCAGCACTTGTTCAAAGTTGATCCAGCACCAGAATTGACTATAGTAGATGCATCCAATGGAAGGAACAACGTGCATTTTGAACAGTAACACATAAATCTCCCCCAAATGATAAGTGATTGGAGATTTGACTAGAAAAAGAAAACGACTATATTGTTCAAAGAGGATTTTTATTGGGCGCCCCTCGAAAAGGGGCTCAAGTCGAATAACCGCTTTCCCTCACTGTCGTCATGCGCTCCGTCTTCTGCCTACTTCCTACGTCTATGCTGACATTAACATAACACAGCAGTGTCGATGACAAATATCTCGTTTGCATTAGGTTACGAAATGTAAATCGGGTAACAAATAGAAAGTGAATGCTGAACTTAAACACAACAAAGAGACATGGACCGAATTCAAACCATCTTCATTCATTTCTAATTCTTATCCCAGTACAACACGACGTAAACTGTTGAATTTACAGCGCACAAAAAATAACAAAAGACACGCTAAAAACTTATAACAATAAACGGCTTTTCTTTGTAAAAAAATTGAAACACTACATAAATAACTACTACATAATACATTTAAAATACTCAATGGAACGAAAATACTCGAAGAAACGAAAATATCTAAATATTTCTGGCAAACTGACTTCAACTAAATTGATTGTAAGCCAAGACAAACCCTGGTTTAACATTCTTGGCGCTGCACTTTCGTCCTTGCCCAAGTGTTTAGTTTTACAACCTCCCAAGAATAACAAGGGCAGTCATTACACAGCATGTCAAAAGACATTTAAAGAACTACAATTACTACAAAGCATTTAGTTTAAAATTTACCACTTATCCCTGTTTTCTGTATGAAAGAGCCCATAAAAGTTATGGAGCAAATAAAAACAACCACGATTCAAAATTCGGATCTGTTTCAAGAACAAATTCACATTACAAAAAAACTTAATGTACAAGTAACAATGGTCTCCTTAAATCCTAGGAAACGTTTGAAACACTGTCAAGTCAATACCAAGTGACATCCCTATCACAATACGGATCGTTGAATTTAGTCTTAAAGGTCTGAATAATTCCTCGCTGATTCGTTATTTCTTACTGAAATACTTATTGTATGCCGTGCACAACAAATCTAAGTTTTATGTGAAAAGTATAAAAATAAAAATATACAACTAGCATAGCCATATTCACCTACCATTTATGGCTATTCATAGTGATTCGATAACGACACCAACTATCAACAATAAATCTTTTGCAAATCTATTTAGTGGCTGTGGATCTTGCCTTTTCTTCTTACTTACGAAAGACAAAGCGATCACCGCATACCGAAATATTCATATATCGAGTTTACAAACAAGATCACGCATAGGAGTGGTCGGTGGTAGGTCTGAAAACAACCGTTCACAGGTATTTGTCGAATGCTCGAGACTGCTCGTATTGTCTACATTCGAATATGGGATACTTCCTCAATGCAAAAAGAAATAATGTATGTGTTGGTGTTGCCTCCTTATTTAAGAAGCAACGACTACAATATTCGACCTCCTTCGCTTACAAAAATAGCAACTACTTCGAAAATATAGTTACAACTTAAAGTAATAAGTAATACTGCCTGCATCCGTCGTTATCTATTTGTGAGGTGCCGAATAGCCAATTCTGAGTGAGACACACTGTCAGCAGCGGCTAGAACATCACGAAGGTGCTTGGTTTATTGTTCCTTTTCCTGATAGATAATAGCATTTATCTTTACGACGAAGCTGGTTTCAATGTCCCTTGACCACGTACTGATCAGATTAACGACCCGCGTCACAATCTACACAGCCTAGGTTAAAGAATCTACTACCTCTAGTGACATCACAGTGCTCCATAACTGTCGGATTTTGATATGGTGAGTTATTTACTTTAATGTTGCTCCATGATTTGGGACAGGTAAAGGTCCTCGTCGATCTGTGCGATTCCTGTTCCTGTCCAGGGATGCACTCCTGAGTGAGGAAAAAAGGATATACTCATAAAGTAATACAAACTCCTAACTGGGAAAGATACTTCACGACCCAGGTTAAAGGTAGTGTATCTTTCAAAATATAGAAGTTGTAAATTAATCGCCCTCCCGGTGACGAAAACGAATACGAGATTCCTAACCGTACAAGGTCCCAGTTGCTAGTTAACATAATTTGGACCTTGCAATTTTCTTCCCTGGTTAAGATATGATATTTTTGCGTCTTCGTTGTTGCAAATTCTAGAAGTAATAACTGTCAATACATTCATAGATACCTCAGTTTGTTATTTCATAAATCGAAGATTTTGGATACAAGATACATGTTCGACGAGCAAACGTTTTACAACACAAAAGCCAAAATTTCTTGCTATACCACTTGGGATATGGGGGATTGTCTATTTTTGTTTCGTTGGCCCTCGGGCCATGCCGATTTCCAGGCACAATGAAATGTTACACCGTGGACTCATTAGCACCATTATCACTGTGTGTTTAACCCATACAATCTTTACTGTAAGTGCTTAATACTAAGCAGGGACTTATTATGTGTGATTTTCGAAGTAATTGGAATTACTAAGTCAGGCAGTGGAAGCTGTGGAACCAATGATCTTGCAAAACGGACACTTAACCACTAAGCAATTCCATGGGTGCTCTCAAATCTGCTTGATATACCATTATTGAATAGTATTCGTGTCATTTAAAAGATTGCGTTATAAAATATAACCTTGACTAAAAATTTGTGGGTGGAGACATTCCCCCTTTTATAGAGTGAAAAAGCTAAACTATTACGTCATGGCACCAAACATGACATAACAAAATCCACACAAAAAATTATACCATAAATGTAATATCACTTTGATTCCCGTTACGATCTCTGCACGGTTGCACTATGTAGTCCAAATTCTTGGACAACATGAAAGCACGAAGAATTAGCCACGCAACGCGACGTTTGAATATATGAGATGAGAACTGATAATATAACTGTACATCCGACTTCTCTGCAGTCTAACTCTGACCGCTATCAATTTCAATGTTCATAACAATTTACTTATTACGAATTTATCACATGTTGAATCAACTATATAATACAACTTCGTGAAACTACAACAAAGTTCTTAGACTGTAACAGAATAATCATTACGAACTCACTGTGTCAAATCGATACTAATAATACATCAATACACGCATGAAATTAAAGCGAGAATGGTTGATTACCTCAACGGTGGTGCTGGTTCGTAAGAAGAGGTTGACGAAAGGCGAGGTAGAGTCCTTGAAGATACGTCTCGCATATTTCCGTAAAGGCTTTTATCGACCTACAGAAAATAATGTATAGCAATACGAACGAAAAATTACACGGTTAGTTTCATAGCGAGGATTGTATTCTGCAATTACCGACTACCACAATAACCAAAGGATGACGATAATGACGGTGATACTGATGGTGGTTGTGGTGATTATGATGATGGTGACGACAAAGATGTCGACGGCGACGTCGATGATGATGATGATGATGGTGGTAGTAGTAGTAGTAGTCATGATTATGAGGGCAATGGTTGGTGTCATGGTGATGCTGCTGCTGGTGTTTGTGATGATAGTGGTAGCTGTGGTGATTATGACGATGGTGATGACAACAGTGATGATGGTGATAAACAAATGCTGCATCTTTCCATCAATACCTCATTCTGGCGGGTAACCTAATATTATAAAATTTAGACGACTGCATACATAGACAATTATTCGTAAGTATGAATGCTAATATGGGAAAATAAATCTATAATCTACTAACAGACATTTGGCAAACAATTAAAAATGTCAGAAACAGGTCAAACTGTTTCGTGTGTACCTACACATTTCAAGACAAAACATATTGGAAAACAACATAACAAGACATTGCGCGAAACCGAAATACGACACAAAATGAGAACAAAAGCACGACGAAACATGCAGTGCAGCTAAAGAAATGGCGATGCCAAAGTTTCCTTCATGGGAAAACGCATCAAGTAACCTACAAGTGACAAGAGAAGAGACATTGCTGGAAGCTGGGAATGATGTGGTGACAATAGGCAAGAAGGCCACATACACTTTTCATCTATCAAGAACTAAAATCGTTAAAAATACAATGAAGAACTCTGAAACATACGTCGCGTTGAGAGATCATTTTCTTTTTTATTTCAGCATGGTATTGCAATGCCTGATATATAAAACGATACTGCATCTATTGAAATAAACATGAGAAGGAGCATGTAAGTAATCACAACAGCTGTGAAGTCAATGGCCACGGTGAAGAATAGGCCACGTAATTTTAAGTCTTAATTCTGGTTCCTAAATACGGTTATGGTCATGAAAATATTTATAGTGCAGTACAAATAGAAGACTTAAATAACGACTAGTAATTTTCACGAAAACTTTTCGTTCTTGTACATACGCCGTAACCAGTTATGTTATTAGTGTCTAGATAATGAGGGCAAAACGAGGTTATTATATAAACTTAAAAAAGAAAATAAAACCCATTAATGGACAGGGGATTCTCGAGAAGAAAGGTGATTTGGTAGATCGTATCGAGTAAATAGATCGCGGGAGTCGACGCCTTGACTAGTAATAAAGTACAAAATGACTTTATGGAATGAAATAGTCACTCCGAAGCTTCAAATATCACCTCCATGACACTAAATATTCCATGACACTAAATACATTCGATGTTATTAAACAATTGGACCAAATCAAGCAACCAAGATTATTAAGAATGTTGCTGTATACAACAGATCATCAAAAAACAATACATCGAACGTAAGCAAGAAATTAAAGGTGGCATACATGACCAAGAACTAAGAAACGATATAGAAGAAATCGGAATGTAATCCTCCGTAACGCCGATGGTACCAGGTTTCCGATTTTCTAAGCTATACTAGTAGACGTCATGGCAATTGGGTCTTTTTAACGAGGATTTCCTCACTAGTTACGGTTTTATGCAGATGTCATTTCCAAAAATGGGGTGTACTCTTACGTCATGGTAACCGAGCTTTCTCCACGAAGATTTCTCCACTAGCTATGGTTTTATGAAGACGTCACTAACGAAAATGTTAAATTAATCAAGAATGTAGGATTTGATGTTGGATTATCACAAAAAATGTCAGCATGTGTTAGTCAAAATACCAAACTTTTGACACCATAGATAGAGAGAAAGACTGACAGATAGAGACAGACAGACAGCCAAAAACATAACTTCCTTGAGGGAGGTAATAACAGGACTTCAAAGGGATGAGTAATAAACTGAGAGGTAATAGGAATCATGAGACTGAAGTGGGACAAAAATGACTTCATCAAAAAAGCGATGCAAATATCTCATTACTTCAGTTTGGATCATTCCCGATCTTTGCATTCGAACCTTCTTCACAACACCAGGGACATCAATACTATTCAAATTACCTGCAAACGATCAGCAGCAGTAGCATTATTCACAAACTATAAATCTTTCATCAACATAAAGCACAAGAAGCACAAAGTTAGTTAATCATTTGTTTGAATCTAGAAAATCATTACAGTCCCAAAGCATCTAACCACCAAAATATACATCACTCTTGACGGTCCATTAATAACATTGTATTGTTCTATTACTGTTCCAAACATACATACATACATACATACATACATACATACATACATACATACATACATACATACATACATACATACAT
>JANTCA010026638.1:8345-22437 GCA_024741275.1 Chironex yamaguchii | reverse complement strand
CTGTCTGTCTATGTATCTATCTATCTATCTATCTATCTATCTATCTATCTGTCTATCTGTCTGTCTATGTATCTATCTATCTGTCTGTCTGTCTGTCTGCCTACCTACGTACCAACTAGACTGCATCGACTTTGATGCAATAGAAGTGTTCCAAAATTTTTCGTTTTCTCAATTTTAGACTTACAGTGTCCTCATTGCTGTATGAATATATACCAAATATATATGTAAAACTTAGCCATTTCTATGAGGTAAGCACTCCTAAAGCTTATTTTGGAATCATTGTTCCCTCGCGGAATTGTCATGTAATGCTATAATGGATATTCTGTTCATTTTCTTCTTTCAGCGAGTTCTTGGTTTACATGTTTGCGCATTGAAAATACTGGCATTGTGCTTGTTTATGTTCCTTTCTTGACTTCCAGTTCTGTTTTCACTTGCTGTATGGTATATTTCATTTTGTCATTTGCTATTTGGATATTGCACCTTCTTATTTTTCTTCTCCTCTTGCGATTTATATGTTGTTTTTACTTTTTACATTATGAATCAATAATATTAGAAATCTCTTAAGCCGCATATCAGTGTAAAGGTAGTCGAGAGAAAATATTTACAAGCTCAACTAACTTAGTTATTCTTCTACCGAGGTGTAAATTGCTGAACGATTGTTGTCGAAATCTATAAATCACAATGAGTTATGTTGAGGAACAGAAGTTGAAATTTAGTGCCCAACTATCCGACCTTAGAATCATGACTTTACAATTGCATATATGGTTCCATTTATTGTGTTAAACAGGTCAACAAAAACCCTCGTAGTGTTCCAAGTCAATGAACCCCAACTGTCCTTTCCGGTGATAGTTTTTCTGGTTAATGACGTACTGTACACACCCGTGGGCGTTTTTAATCTAAACTAGTTTGGAATCTCATAGAAGTTATTTTAACGCTGTTCAGTTAAGGAGAACAGTTATTCTGGTTTGCTTGAGTTCTAGATTTAATTAATAATGGTCAATTAATGAGAGCATTAATTCTGCATCAATTCGTATTTCCAGTAATTGATATTTGATTTCTTTTACTTTGCCTTCTAAATCCATATGTACAGGAATTGAAGCTGGACATACAGAGCTTTGCTTCCAGACAACAATTAGGACGCTTGCTGGCCTTCCTTTCCATGTAAGAAATTGACGTATTATCTCCTGCTTCATCTTTCGCAAGAAACACTGCTGCCTTAATACCTCTATAATCTGTTTGTGCACCATCTCCCCCTTGGATTGGAAGATACTCGAAATGCGGTTTAGCCGTGTTACTTGTTTAAGCGATGGGTAACAGGTAAGGCTTTCCGGCTTATAACCGAAACTTTTGGGTAAGGGCCTTTTCATTTTGAGCAATGTATATTCCATTTGAGACCCATCTTAGCCAGTGTACTTTCCACTTTAAGTTCCCTTAAAGAATGCCTTTGTAATAAGAGTAACAATCGCTCTTTGCATATTTCATGGTCTCTCTATATATGTAGGTTTCTTGGGCTTGAAGAGGAATTCTCCTATTTTCAAACCGAGGCAAGGACTGAGTATATTTTACAAAAGCAACAGTATCATATATGTAAAGGTAAGATGGTTTTATTTAGAACATAGTCGTATCAAGTACTCGGTCATGAAAATGTAATATTTCATGTGTGTCGATTCCATTGTACCCATGTGTTTCTTTAGTGGCCTTCATATCCGAATGTAAGCGTCAGCAACCCTGCACAAATGTTATACATTTATGGGCATTTCAACCAACTTCGGTTGAAGAGCACAGTATAGAACAACAAATGATTGTTTTCACTTAATGCACTTGCAATCCTTTCCTTTGCACAATGAAACTTATTTCTGTAACTTATCGTGTGAAATTTTATTATCTTTATAATAGATGTATGGAATATCTTTTAAATGGTCGTACCATAGAGTTCGACCGTCGCCGTCCTCAATTGAATTTGTAGAAAACAGTTAAAGAAATTGTGTGTTTTTCTGTACAAAATTTGTGCAAACGGGTATTAAAAGTTAACTTGGCGTTTAAGGTGGGGCATCGTTTTCTTTCCTAAAATTAAGCTAGTTCCGAATTACAGCAAACCTTGCTGCAGTCATAGCTATCTATGGAGCCTATTTATAGGTTGTTCGCAAGCGGAGTTTTTTCAGTTGATTTTACTTATTTTGCAGATCAGCGTGTCTATTTGATGACGAAACTTAACCGAGGAAAACTCCAATTCATCGATCGTACTCTATTGAAGCAACTGAGTATGACTGAGAAAGTAAGAACTAAAACGTCGTCACTGACTGTTTCTTAAATTGTGTAACCTGTATTGAAATGTAGTTTGTCTTGCCAATTTCAGCTCACCTTTCTATTTGCCCCACGTTTGTTTACCACTATGAATTGTTGAAAGCGTAGATATCTCCTTGTTCATTTGCTTTAAAAATCACGCGGAGTATGACAATGAATTTGATACTCTGCAAGGGAAATGAGCAGCTTAGAAGTTTGCTTTTATTGGCTTTAAAGTTTTATAAGACCTTTCTTCATGTTTCTTACATTTCCGACTTTGTGTGTCTACTCCTTAGTCCACGTATTTCACAATAATTTCAATCATTAGAGGTACGTTTATATATGGCACTTAATATGTGCTATTAGTGGGTCGCAGTGCATGTATATGTTGCCTTAAAGTGGCTTCGGATATTTTCTAGCCAAAATCACCGTAAAGGAATTTATTTTATTGAGGGTATATTAATTGGAATTGATTCAGCCTCCTTTAATTGTTATAACACTAGTTAACCAGCAAACAAAGTCCACGTTCTCTGACATTATCGTTAATTACGACACAATGGTATTGTTTGTACGCATGCTAAAAAGATCTGCTTGACAATTTACAGAAAAATACAGTTTTCGATTTTATTGTGTAACGGTTCTCTCTTGTTTGTTTCTTATACATTATTCTTATGGTATTGTCTTAGTATTAAATAGTATAATATTTCTGTTTTTTCAAAATGTTACAAATAATCTGTTGCAGTTTGCTGTAGAAGATTGACTGCATTTATGTTCCATAGTGCTGGACGAGGAAGGAAATCTACAGCGTGCAATCACAAACTTGAAACGCTGCTTTACCGTAGCCATAAATGCGTGTTAGTGTAGGGAATAAAAATTAAGTGGAGGAACGAAGAACATTGCATGAAAAATGTGCCTGCGTCCTTTCAGATATGCTTTTAGAAGCTATATTGATTGTGGCATTCATACTGAACTTTACTGACAAGATACATAGCTTGCTGTAGTCTTATTTCAAGCAATGAACAACGAATAATCTTGCTAACTTACACGGTACACAAATACCTTTCAGTGCGAAAGCTGAACGAACAAAGATACTGGATTACAGGTCAGACGATATGGAAGAAGGGTTCCGTCACAGATCTGTTGCATGATACAGTAATCACGACTCCCACAGGTGATTTTTGCGTGCAAGGAAATTTAACTTGGTCTGTTGGGTCAGATATTTAATAGTGTGGGTCCAGAAATGAAAGTTCTGTCATTCTGTTCCAATGCCAGTTCGTGTATCGTCACGCCATTTACACTGTCTTGTCAGAGTAGTCTCGGACGTATGTAACCTGAAATTTTATTTCCATTATCCAAAATTACTTTAACAATGTTTGCTTTCTCTTTTCTGGGGTATTGTTTGTTTTTTCCAGGTAGTTCTTCAGTATCCGGAAAATTGCAAGCGAACTAATGCGGTTTGCAAGGTAATCTGACGGTTTCGGTTTTCTTTGAGTACAACTGAATATTCTCTTTAGAAGTTGTTATCCCCAATGCTTCTTGTAAAGTAAGATATGTGAAAAAAGTCTTAAAATGACTGAAAAAGTATGTCACAGACAACAGCCTTTATAAGTTTCTTTAACGTTGTTTGGTTTTACTGATGGACTTCTCCGCAAGAGATCACAGGGTAGTGATTGAGACTATAGCTTGCTTGAGCGTACGAAACGATCCTTTCCTTTCTTTTCGTGTGACAAAAGCTCTCCCGTGCAAAATGTCCAGCAGAATTTACATTAAGGTCCTGGCTCCCTATGCCGCGTCTTTGGCTTTGGTCATGTCCTTGAAGTCTATGTTACCTCCGCGGAGGAGGTTATGTTTACACCAGGGTTTGTTTATTTGTTGGCTGGTAGGTTAGTCCGCAAAATATCTAAAAGAATTTATAGTCGTATTGTTTTGACAATTTTACGTTTGACAATTACAGCTGGTTGGCTCCAGCTGATTTTGGGGGACATAACCCGGATCAAATCCTGGATTATGGATTACTTTGGATCTTTTGGTAAGTATATATTGGTAAACCACACCTAATGAGGAAATCCTCGTGGGAATAACCTATTTACCATGGCGCCTATTTGTATAGGCCATAGCTGGTGATGATGCCTTCATGAAACCTCAATTAGGATGGAAATCTCAGTGGAGAAACCACGACGCCTATTAGTACAGGTCATTTGAATTTTCAGAAATTGGGAATATGCCACCTGACTCTACTGGGATGGCGGAGCTTTTCACTTTTGGAGTGCTTCTAGTTTAGGATGGAATTAATTTAAAGTGAGAGGTCTGTCTGTCTGTCTGTCTGTCTGTCAGGATTAGTCGTATGCTATTTTCTAGGTTTACAGTCTTCTCGGTGAACTTGTGGAGAATAAACAACGTGGAGAAATGCTGTCCTTGACTACTTGGAGGGAGCAAAGGTAATGTGGCTCTGTTAAGTATGATTTCGTATTATTTGTATTCCTTTAGTTTAGTGGAATTAGTGTAGGAATTAAGTTAATGTTGTTAGTATTCATGAACTAAAGGGGTCAATGTTTAGAAAGGGTTCTGAAGATACTTTCAATACCTGGGAAATACCACAAATATACCATGAAACACCAATGAAATACAATTTAATACAATCCTAGTCTCTGTTTTATACTTACAGTTCGTCCGCCGTGAAAAAGATCATAAATTATCTGTTAGAGGCAGGTATGTATTTGAGCCAAAAGAGGAGAGGATTTGTTTTAAATACCACATGTAAAAACAGTTTTGATATAATTTAGTTGATGTCTATTCAGTTTTAAAAGAGGTCCATGTTTGCAATGTCATATTTTCAATTTAAATTTCTCCTTGTGTCTATTGCAGTACGTTTTTTATCTCGGTCGTCTCTAGCAAGATAACCTTTCAATGCAAACAGCTTGTAGAAACGGATTTGCTGAAGTCGGCTGATCCTAAGCACACATATTTTTTAGCTTTTTCGACTTTGACTACGAGAATTTTATTTTTTTCAGCCATAATTGTTTGGATAAGCAGTTGTGTCAACGACATATCTTACATTGAATTGCACGTTACTATTAGGATTGTTATCATAAAAGAGCACTTTCTGTTTGTTGGTAAATATAACATTTTCCTAGTGTGTTCTTAATTGTTATTCTTCATGTCTTAACTTTGCATGTTGCTTGCTTTGCACTAAGAACATTGACTGACCCTTTTTATTGTAAGGGTTTACAAGGAAAACAATCGGGCTTCTTCCTAATGCAATTGCACTTCCGATCATCGAAGTTTTGCATCATTCATGTCTTGATGAAGAAGGTAGTTTGGACGTGGAGCAAGCTAAATTGTTAGGTATAGCTACTTTAAAACATTTTTATTTCTCCTGCACTGAAATTAAATCCTTGAAAGACCTTTTGTAGGAAAAATATAAGTGTTTGAAATGTCAGCTCTGTTTCTGTCAAATTTGTCACATTGACTTATGCAGCAATATGACAATATATCTCCAAGCTCTTACATTTTAGTGAGGCTGTTACGTTGTAATGCTTTGCTATATTTTGATGTAAATGAGGATGACTACATACACTGTTGAGTAATTTAAGCCATCTAACGTCCGTTGGACGTCCTCACCACCATGTAACTAAAATTGTGCTCCAAGTACACTCAGTGGTCTTTCCATAATTCCCCAAACAAACAAACGACCGCTTGTGAAATTATAACCTCCTCGACGGAGGTAATAATGTAGACTTATAGCTTATCAATGATGGTTATGTTTTATATTATAGAATAGGCTACGTCCTTGTGGTACTCCTCCCTTAAAAAAACATATCAACGAGACTTACACATCCAATGCTAATTAAGTTGTTTTTGTTGAAACTTATGAAAATATTTGTGTAGCTGACTCATAGCACTGTTGATTAGACCATTGCATTATAATATCAGTAAAGCTTATAATATGCCTTTTTGATGGTATGGACTCCGAATTACGATTAAGCTTAATTATGAATGCTGTTCCGTTTCAGAGAATTATTATAGATCGTACACTAACATACATTATTTCCTTCTCACCGTCTTATTTACTCTACTATCTTTTGATGGCTCAGACCCTAATGGCTTCTCGTGTAATACTTGCTATTTGTTGCTGTTGCTGCGAGTATGACATACCGAGTGTATGTCGTGGCATTAACGAATACTAATGTAGAACGAGGAATCGTTTGAAGAGAACATCAGGTGGAAAACACATTAAAAATTTGAAAATGATGATCACGACGAATAACATTTCACAATTACAAAACGGAACAGTCTCTTTTTGATTTTTCCATGCTTTTATACGAACAAATATAGCTCACAAATTAATCCATTAAGGTATTACATGGATTCTACTAGTACGTTCTAGACGAGGTTGTCTCATCTTCAACTAAGGAAAAGGAAATTCAGTATCTTAAGTATTGGAGAAAGTTTATTGGATCATTACAAGTTAACAAAAGTATTTGAGTGCAAATAAAAGGCTTCTATTAGTTACTAAGATAAATGTATAAAGACAATGGAATAGTAAACATATGTTTTTGTAATTCTGAAATGTTGTTTGTCGTGATTAACATTTACAAATTTGAAGAGATGAGTGATGGAGGTACACATGGTTGGTACATTTGGAAAAGAGTTGGTGGGACAAAAAAAGCTTTACCCAGAACAACCTGGAAGAGGACATGACAAAAAGTGTTATAAAACAAGTCCTGTCTTCCTTTAGTATTTTGCCGTGTCTGACAGTCCTCTTGTAAACTATATTGTTTATTTACTCTTAGGTCGAGAAGATGTTGCATTACTTCATGAAAAGAATAAGGCTGATCTCAGGGTTTCAAAAGGAACGCAGGTAAGAGACCATTGATACCCACGTAGAGTTGCAATCACACAATATCGTCACAAAATCAAGGTAACATTGAGAAATCCTTTAAATCTCTAGAAGTGCAAAGAAAAATCAATGTTAATCACAAGACAAAGTAATTATCATTGAAGCCTCGGATACAAGATGGGAGACCAAGTTAGGACTGAATATCTTGATGACATTGTTGACAAATATCAACCAGAAACAAAATTTTTATATTGCTATTCTCAATCTTAAATGTATTGCTGTGAATGATGGATCATCTCAAGTGCTATGGAGTCTGGGGACTAAAAGTTGCTGAACTGAGTGAAAAGATGTAAATGAATTCCTTGGCCAGAAAATGTAAAGAAAAAGCGCGTTCTGAAAAAAGAGGAAAGAAAAGTGGAACTCAGATACATTAAATGCTAGTTAAAAGTCTTATAACGCGTAATGAGAAACAAAGGGTAAGTGTCTCTTGTTGTCTTTGGAAGGATCGTAGAAAGAAGGAAGAAATTGGCTTATGTACGTTAGTAATAATAATAATTGGATGAACAGATCATGACTGTTCAGGACATTTGAACAACAAACAAGGACAAGGAGCATTAGAGGTCAGTGACAGCGAACGTCATTGAGGAAGTGGCCACATAGCAAGAGATCCAATGGAGCTAGGAATGAAAAAAAAGATAATTTGATTGTTGGAGAGACAATGCAACATACAGTATACAGTACTTAGCGTAAGTTGTATAAACCAAGTTTCTGTTTGAATAACTTGGAATAACCTATTTATTCATACTTTAGAATGGTCTCACCGTGGATGATGGAATGGCGTTTGACGACGAGGTACGAGTTCCTCTACTTTTCTGTCTCTAAATAAATATGGATAATTCCCCAGAACTTTAGCTATTAACATAATGCAAAAATACAATGCAGAAATACCTTCAAAATATTCGTTGACATTGTATTAACGTTTTTCACTTTGTAGAGATTTGTGGATTTTAGCAGCCGTATGCTAGTATCAACACAAGTTTGTAATCAACAAGCTAAACAATTTTAAACACAAATCTCAGTTAGAAAATGGCATCGATTTTGATTTAGATTTTGAGAAGTATTAGGGTGGAATTTTCTAAGTCACTGCCGTTTAGAAGTTGATAAAAATTTCTATTAATTGACTCATCTAAGTACTTCCTGTGTGATGGTTACATAATTGTTAATAGAAAGTAAACAAATTTATTTTTTCATTTTAGATACTTAAAGTTATGTTTAGCCAGGATTTGCGCGTGGAAGAAGTGAAGCGTCTTCTCCAATCTTCTGCCCCTGTTACAATTACTTTAACTCAGAAACCAGAAGTCAGGTACGCAAAATGCCAAACAACAACGTGCTCTAGGGCTAGTGATTCGTAAAATTAGGATACAGGTTGTATCTTTACACCCGGCATGAGAATGTAAGCAGTGCGCTATTAACATTTCAATTTACAAGGTTGTGTCATCTCTGATCGTATTTCACAGTTGTTAACTTCACAACTATTTGAAGGGCAAGTTTACAGAGTCATATTCAGGTACAAGTTGCTGCATTTTTCGTTGTTGTGTTGTTGCGATGACAGCAAATGAGAGAATATGATAGTGTAAGCTGCTCCGTTATGTTCCTTGTATTCTTTTGATGACGCACTTTGTAGTCCGTGTTGAGGAGAAAACCGTTGATCAGGTGAAAAGCCCTGCAAGTACTTCGTGTGTGCATTTCACAAACACACAAAATACTTGTCCTGATGGAATGTCGAACATTTTAAAAAAATTGAAGCTGTTGCAAAGCCTTTTAGTCATTGATGCAATAGTAATGATCAGATCAATTCACGCGAGGAAGAAAAACATGTACATCACCAGAGGAAGAGAGCACAAGTGAAGGAAAGATGCAGCCAGCCACTGACTACTGAGCACATTTGTCAAACATGTGGCAGAGCCTGCCGATCCCGCATTGGCCATGTCAGCTGCTGTCGCACCCACCGTCAATGATGCCGATAATGATGAATGGCATCAAACACCGGACAAAACATTAGTAGAAAAGTTGATGAGTAATGGGTCGATGGCCTTACGATGGAATAGTCATCATATACCTGTTGCAATCGTATCACATTTACGTCATAAAGTCCAGCTGCGGTCGAGGTTCCTTATAATCGTCAATGCAGTTACGTCACAGTGGCGTGAATCGAATTTTGACAACCTTTTTGTTTTCAATGAAGCTGCTTGTCCATAAACCATAAATTATAATTTATCTAATTAGATAACTTAGTATCTTGTCAATTTATGAATTATTGTTATCAAAACGTTACATTATTGGAATATATATTCATTGTCATTTCTTTGATGTTGATGCTAGAAAGACTTGGTTATTTTTACAGATAAACGTTTGAACAGTGAAAATCTCTTTTAGAAATGATTTAATTTTTGAAGATTATCACCGTTGTACTTGTTAATGAGCTCATTATCATTCACGTAATTATCTTCGTAATAACCGTTGACAGCTATCACTATATCTGTTTACAATATTTGAGTCTAGTGAATTGCGCACCTTCACTTCTCGCTCTCTCGTTTACGTTGGTTAATTGCCATTTTTGTAGATGTTGATGCTTGAATGACTTGAGTACTTTTATAGATAAACATTTGTATAGTGAAAATCTCTTTCAGAAAAGATTTAATTTTTGAAGATTATCGCCGTTGTACTCGCTAATGAGCTCATTATCATTCACGTAATTATCTTCGTAATAACTTGACAGCTATCACTTTATCTGTTTACAATATTTGAGTCTACTTAACTGCCCACCTTCACTTCTGGCTCTCTCGTTTACGTGGGTTGATTTTCATTTTTGTGATGTTGGTTCTAGAATGACTTGATTATTTTTACAGATAAACATTTGAACAGTGAAAATCTCTATTAGCAAATATTTAATTTACATTATTGGATCTCTTTATTTGCATCCTCGTACCTCTCGCTCGTGTTTGTATACGTTGTCTGCAACTGGAAGTAAAAACAAATACCGCTCATTATTTTTGTCACTCATTTGATGTTTTGTTTTATTTTCCGCTTTTGTTACCCTTTCATGTTTTTTCAGTGACTACGAATTTGTCCGAGAGCAGGAAGCATGCTTGATGGTCATCAGCAAACGAACAATGGCATTACCAATTGGCAGGTCGGTCTAGAAATCAATGTTTGACAAAATCCGAACGGAAGTGTGAGGTCATCTGTGCTCTAAACTGTATATCTAATTTTGAGTTATTGTTAGCTAAATTGCTATCATTGATAGTGTTACTTCTGTTGGGAAATGAAATGACGGTTATGTTGACACTGACTAGTTTTAAGAGTCGTTTCTCGTCTAATGCTTGCCGTATAAGCGATGCCAATTAAAGTAGGTAGCTTAGAGATTATAGCAAGTAGTATTTGCAGGTAGCAGTTAGAAGTATATGTTATCGATCTTCCTATATATTCGTAAATTATACATCTTCGCATTCTTATTTGCATTATTTTATTCATGTGGAAAGGGACAAATCGTTCATATTCCCAATAGAATGAATTTTCCCATCATTATCGTGCAAATTTTCTCTTATAACACTTTTTCCCCCTTGGTTTCAATCTGCTGTTTGTAGTAGGAAATGTTCACCAAGGGTGATATTCATCGGAATTAGGCTACCCTAGTGAATCATCCACCAGCCTATATCAACCAATACATTAGTAGCGGAAAGGGTGTCTACTAAAGCGTTGCTGATGCAACAGTAGGCAAGAACACCAAATCTTTCAAGGTTGTTGAGGGCTAAAGCGCATTATCTTAAGCTCAAGCTCCTAAGTTGAGTTATGAGAAATTGGTTGCAAATTGTTTGGATTCGGTCGTCAATTCATTTATTACTGAATAACTCCCTTAAATCAAATATTTCATTTCCATCTTAGGGGAATGTTCACTTTAGGAACGTCAGATCCATCAATGTCCGAAACATTGACAATACCTATCCTGGAGATGACAGGCAAAGTGTTGCAAAGGTATCAATAATGTGGCAAATTCTATTTGCTAATTTTCGTTAGATATATTGATACGCTCTTTTGACAAACACTGATCGAGTACGGAAGTCCGCTCTGGCTGCTGAGCTAAGAAAACCATGCATGCCAGGAAATCTTAATAAATTCAACTGGTAATCTTTGTCCTTTCATAACTGCTTGACACTCATTTCTGTTATGGCCATGGTCAAAACGATAAAACATCATAGCGCATGAAAGACGCTTGTGGTTAACAATGGAATTTAAATACATGTTATTGCATATGCTGAGACAGTACTCAAAACAAGTGAACATTATTATGGGACTCTGTTATGAAAACTTTTCAGTTAAGGCGCTTTCGAAAACTGTTTGATACAGGATAGCAACACAAAATGTGGATCCTTGTTTGGGTCAAAAGAATAAGAACTACAAAACTTAGAGAGGCAAACAACGAAATTAATTAAATTGCTAAAACGTTACATGTCCAACATTTAAGACATCAAACCTGTACCTCGAATATTCTCTCCCGGACATGCTAGGAAGTCACTGTTTGTATGTATCCTATGCTTTCCGTAAATGGTAGATCTACACCACAAAATTTGTGACAATAACGTCAGGCTATCAATTATGATGGTCAGTTACGATAAGTTTCGATTGATATGGATTTATTGGTACAATGATTTGTTATTTTTATCATATATATATTTACTTATCATATATATATTTAATAGTTTATTGCTAAGTAAATTGCATTGTTCAGTGTACCCCCTGATCGAGCTAAACAAACATATGTCTTGAAACAAGAGCTAACCCATAAAAATGATCATTCCTTAATCTTAGAGGCAGGTATCTGGTGGATTACAGAAGATAACATCCGACCTAGATGATTTAGGGCTTGAGTACAGTGAATTATTGAACTTTTCTTATTTTAAACTGTACGCCTTTTGGTAGCTAATATTTTGTCATTGTATCGATAGAAGTTCGATTTTTTGCCAATTGTCACATGTAATTAGTCGGTTTCTGTAACAAGCACAACTTTAAATTTCCAATTAAGATACATTTGTAGCTTGTTATATCCTCTAGCTAGGAATGTGTAGTTGACTGTGGAGTCTCATCACAATTATGCCCAACAGCACAGTGTGCATCAGTTGATGGGTAAAATTGGATAAAATGTACTCATTTACCGAAAAATGGCACCAGGCCATGGTTAGAAGGATGTGCATTTATTGTTAATTGGCAATTACGACTAATAGCACAAGTGAAACACAAAGCATAAGTTCTACTTCAATGAGTTCAATTTTTACACCCCCTTTGACCCTCTTCTTACACCCCCATTGAAAACACAAATGACTAAAGCAGTCAGTGGTCTCTGTTTTTTTTATGAATCATGTGACTTCTAAAATACATATAATTTCAGTAGACAAGGCTAGAAATAATACATGTATATGGCGTAAGCTGAAACACAAATACAAATTGATGATGTCATCCGTCACCCACCATTGGACTTCGGCTCAAAATTACAATTCTCGTCAAAGTAAGTTTGAAGAAATAATGTGAAAGAACTGCCACTGAAACGAATAAGGCGACCAGCAATTCCTATGTAAAACATTGATTAAATATCTTACCAAAGTAGCGGATGAGCAGAAATAGAAAATGATAGACATAGATATTGACCGAATTCCGAACACTACTTTTCTTCACTCTTAGTAAACACGTGTAAAAGTTTATATCGGTTTGGAACAATTCGGAGTCGTGTTATGGCATTGCACCATTCTCGACTCAGGGTAAAAATGTCGTTTTTAGACGACACGACGCAAAACTGATATACCGCACTGCTAACAATGACACAAAAGACATTGGTTTACGTTTCCGGCCTTTTTTCCCTTCTACACTCCAGGTAGGTCGTGATTTATTGTTTTGCCCTTCAGAACAGACTTTCAAAAATTCAGATATCTTAGATACATTACAGTTGATCCGTTTGCCTCGCACTACTCGTATGGATATTCTCAATACACATTTCCTTTTGTATTAATAATTAACAAACCCATAAAATGTTTATATTTTCAGGCGTCAACAATGTCTTAGTAAGCTGCCATGACCTGGTGACAGAAAGGAGTGTCAAAAGCCAAAGTTTGAAGTATACGTACTCCCTCCCCTCTCCCCCCGCCCCCGTTCTGCATTACTTACACTGATGTTGACGACTCTTCCTTTACAGCAATAAAACAGTTTCACTTGCGCAAATGGATCTTCCTGGTGACTTGCTACATTGGCCATCCTTCCACAATGGTGTTGCTGCTGGTCTCAAAGTTGCGTCTGGGTCATCACATGTGAGTTGTTTTTCCCCGAACTTTAGCTTTAATTTTCAGTTCCTTTAAATCTATACGTTTGACAGAAATGAGAGTTTGGTAAATTAGACTGCTTTTCAGATCCAAAACATCTCTTTACATGCCCAATTCCTCTAAACATTATTGTCTGCCACCCTCGCTTTGTAACACAGACTGTTTGTTAAAATGGTATTTAAATCTATTTTTCTGTTGATAAGGAATATTCCCTTTCCTTGATATAGCGCTTCCACTTTCCCTTTCCTTGACATGTGCCTTCACTTTCTCTCTCGTTGACCTATGCCATCACTTTCCTTTTCGTTGACATGTGCCTTCACTTACTCTTTCCTTGACATGTGCCTACACTTTCCTTCATCTTGACATGTACCTTCTCCTTTTCTCTCCTTGATATGTGCCTCAACTTTCCCTTTCTTTGACATGTGCCTCCTCTTACCCTGTGCTTGACATGTGCCTCCACTTTCCCTTCCCTTGAGATATGCCTTCACTTTCTCTTTCTTTGACATGTACCTTCTCTTTCTCTGTATTTGACATGTACCTTCTCTTTCTCTCTCGTTGACATGTGCCATCACTTTCCTTTTCGTTGACATGTGCCTTCACT
>JANTCA010026627.1:2403-22439 GCA_024741275.1 Chironex yamaguchii | reverse complement strand
TGACTTCATGATAAAATTTCTCACATCTCCCTCTGAAAGAACATCAAATCTACTGAAAGATACACTAGATTGATTTGGTGGTGTCATACAAATATTGTCAATATCTTTCCGTATTTTCTCGATCCTTCTGATTTACTGAAATCATTTGCTAACAAGTATGGATCACGACGATCCGGCAGTGAACTAGTCTTCTTATCCCCTGTTAAAGATGCAACAACCTGGAACAGCTTCTTTTGATCACCATTGCATTCAGATACCATATCAGATACGTATTTGCTTCTATCGTGTTAGCAAGCATATTTCTACTTTGTTTATAGATCAAGTTCTGTCTTTGATTTTATCCATCTCCTTTCAAGTTTTCTCCTTTCTCGTTTCAATTTTGCAAGATTATTACTCAAACCAAGGTTGTTTTAGCCTAACAGTTGCACGTTTCCTTTGCTCAGGAGCATGTTTATCCATCAGGTTAGTTAATGTTGAATTATAGCATGATACAAGTTCGTCCAAGTGTGTGAAATCTCGGCTACACAGCTCAGATACCTTGATGTGACTTCAATTTCATAAAAACGATGTGCTTTACTTCCAGCTCTGGTTTTTTGCAACATTTATTGTACATTTCGCAAATGAATGATCTGAAATGTAATAGTCAGCTATTGGTGGCCCAAGACTGAAGTCACAATCCTTCCTAGTGATAACTATACCCAGAGCATGGCCAGACTCTTGAGTTTGTATGAAAACATGATTTTCCAAGCCAAAGCTCTCCAGCAGAGTTAGAAACCTTTCAGCATCAGAATCATCAGAAATATCCGCATGAATATTAAAATATCTAGATATAATGATGGGCTCGACACAAACAACACTCCTTCCAAGATATTCAGCAAATTCGTTGAAGAAAACTTTGTGGATACTGGATTTCGCTCCGAATAAGGGGGTCTGTAAATAATATGCACATTTCCTGCTATCAAATCTAACTGCATATTCTGAGTACTCAAAGGATCTAGTTTGTCCCCCAGATATTTTCTCCTGATGCAAAGATTTCTGAATAACACACCCGTGCCACCACTTCGTCAGTTTTCCCTAGGATGATCCTTGAAAACATAACCATCTGGACAAATCTCATTTCTTATCACACAATCATTCTCATTCAGTCATGTTTCTGTGATGATACAAAACATCAGAATGATTTGTAACAATATAATCCTAAAAAACAGCAGTTTTGTAAGAGATCTCACATTGACATTTGCAAGCAAAATTTTCTTTTCAATTCTCGGAGAACGAAGACTGATCTGTTTCAGATTTGATTTGTCAACTCCCCTCTGACTCTGACTGATAATTGAACTCGACAAACAAACACGATTGATAACAGGAATCGAAGTCACAATAATTATAAGATTGAAAGGATTTGATCCCGTAATTAAATCAAAATTCCTCCGGTGCTTAGTTGCAGAACCTCCTCTGGAGCCTCTCTTGTTCTTCATTAATAACTTCCTGGCAAGACTGTCAATTTTAAAATGAAGGAAAATGGGTTTTGTCTACTATACTTATGCTCCCAGCACCAGCTCAACATTACCAATACCATGTTTCAGTTACCCAGGAAGCATAAAGTCTGATGGATGCATGCAAACTCCAAAAATTGACACTTAGTAGACTATGTGGTAGTTCGACAATGTGATCTCAAAGATGTTCTTAAACAAGGGCCATGCTGGGTGCTAAAATTTTGCACTGACCGCATCTTTATTGGTACAAATATGCATCTGTTCCTACGACATCCTGCAAGAAAAGTTGGTGCCCTTCCCTGTCAAAGTGTGTCACTACTGAACAAGCTAGAAATCAAGCCAGAGCTCCAAGAACAGCTTAAACCAAAGCTTCTGCCCCAGATGTTATTCCTTAAGAAGAACATGATGATCTCTGGAACGCAATAGCAAAAACTATGTGGGAAATCATGGAAAAAGGAATTTCATTGTTCAAAAAAGGACATCCCGAGCTTCCATCAGACTATAGGCCAATTTCTCTTCCGTCCATCTTCAGTTAATGTATAGAAGACTAAATAGATTCTTAGAAATACCTGATGCTCTCTACTCTTTACGATTTGAATTTCATGAAAGCTACTCAATCATACACTAGTGAGCCTGACAGAAATTGTTAGTAATACACTTGACAATAAGAAATTTGGTTGTGGTATTTTCAAAGATTTACGAAAGGCATTTGATACTTCAAAATTCGTTATGGAATATCTTATATCATAACATATCATATCATATCATATATCATATCATATCATGTCATATATCATATATCATATCATATATCATATCATATCATATATCATGTCAAACCTTTGTGTCAGGAAGATGACAAGTTGGTTTGAGGGCTGGTTGTCGCGTTTGAAGTTGTTAATGCAATCCTTGCGGGCATCAACTTAGCACAGCTATTATACCACCACAACACACAGGTTTGGTGTCAGGTAGATACCCAACAGTGGGTAAGGGAAAATTTAATTTTTATGTATTTGTACTTCGGCTTTCTCCTTTGTCGGTGGCAGATATTATTCTGTTGTCTTCCCAGACACGTTAACGCATTGAAATTTGCGACATTGCGCTAAAAACTTACTTAAAAGGTTTTTCGTCCGGCACTTTTCAGATTACGAATCCACAGAAAGGAAGTATATGTATATGGCAACCTATTTATACGAAACATGTATCAAAACTAGCCAATCATAAACAAGAAAGGAAACAAGGAAAAAGAAAATGAAGAAACAAAACATTATTGGAAGAGTCCAAGTGGAAAAGTCCAAGAGTACTGGTTTTCTTGTTTTAATGTAGACAGCCTCCAATAGACTAAGATGAAAGGACGATCTAGCTGTGGCAATTATCCGAAAATTCTCGTCCTTATAAATTTTGGCGCATTCTGAATTTTCTAGTAAATGTTGACCTATGGCAGAATCGCATATTTTGTCAGTCGTTTTCGCTTTGCAAGCGTGAGGTGGCTGTTCTCTAGGAAGAATTGATGCTTGGCGTACAGTGGGTGGAGGATGTTGGATCCTGTCATCCAATCTTTGAGAAGTGCGACCTACACACCGAGTTTCACATCGGCACAGAAATTCATATACTACTAAGCTTTTTTGTGTGACCATCTGAATGTAGGTTTATGTAATTTTCAGTATGAAGAGCCTGAGATGAATTAGTATGTATGTTTGTAGAGGTATGAAGAAGAGGCTATGAGGTAGTAATAGGGCACATCTTCAGCAATTGGTCTATCCGATGGAATTGTGACCACTGTATTCTTGTTTTCTGGCAGCGCAATGTTACTGTTTTGCTCAAGTTATTGAGATTGTATGTTGTACAGGATAGTCAGTGTGTTCTGTTTAATTTTTTGGTGGTGCTTATGGAGTTGCTTATACCGTTTTAGACACCATTAAAACTGCATATTTGTCCAAACTTGCATAATACATCTCCAAGCGTCAAAGAGACTGAGGGAAGTTGAACACAGAAGTAAAGTTAAGAGAGGTGAAATCACGCACCATGAGATCACTGACCACTGTTGGAGCAAGAGCCACAGCTATAAGTAGGAAAACAAAGACGTTTTAGAGGTGGGAATAAATTGCACAAAACGAAAGGCTGAAGGAAACCATGTACATGCCTTTCATCATATAGACAAGATATCCTACTGACCTCCTGAAATATTATTGCTCCACATTCTCCAAATAAACATAGAAAAACACCTTATGCACAACGTCATGATTCCTTGTTCCACAGTAGGTCGGCATGCAAAAAGAGATATAAGATACCTAGTCCACATTTGTAGTTGACTGACAACTGAAGAAGTATCTCTTGAATCGTCACCAAATAAACTCATGGTTTACGTACTGACAAATATCCAGTTATACTGAGCATAACTAGGTCAGGAAGTCGAGTTATTTGGCACATCTTTGTACTTGCTTTTTGCTACTTGTTGAACTTTAACTATTTATGGTTTTATTTTTGCTTATCTTTCTGATGTTTTATTTTTTTCAAAATATAAAATATTTTGGTATAATTTTGCAATATTCAACTGTGCAAGCTGGTTTTGAAATTTTCCTTGCCACATCCCTGTTCTTTACTGAAAATGAATAAATTGTGAAGTACAAGGCATTTGGTTTCTCATGTATAAAAACAACTGTTTCGTAAACCGGTAATTGCTTTTGTTGGGATGATGGAATGCATTAGGAAAGATGAACACAAATTTCTGTACTGTAAATGGCACCAGGCAATTTTATTTTTTATTACCAAAATGACTTAAGTGAACTAACATGAATCTATTTTTGTAGATAACTACCCAGTACCAGCACCTAAGCTACAGTTAAGGGACTGCTTACATGAAAATCTCGACAGAACAGTAAGTTTAATATTTATTACGTAATTTCTTTAGTTTTTTGCCAATTGTACACATTTTTTACAACTAGATGTTGTAACACTCATGCATTTGGGTTTTTAATATTATTTGCAATTATGCCTTGTGTGTGATGTGGTATGATTGCTTTCCCGTAGCATCTACTTAATTCTAGACATGCAATGAGACGGTTAGGTTTTCTGTATGTTGCAGTGCAAATTAGACATTTATGATTGTAATTAGGAGGGAATGTTAAAAAGTCATTCAATGAAAAGAAATTTCTTCAGCAGTCTTGTCCGTTTTTTTAGTTTTCTATTTTCTTATAGGTGATTGATATATTTCTGTGAAATGTACTGTTGTAGCCTTCTCGGATCAGATAGAATAGCCATAACAATTGAAAGTGTTTGAATATGAAACTAACATAAAAGCAAGAAGATATGCCGTGTCTACGCATTATTGATTGAAACGGATATACGCCTGCATAATGTGTTGTGGTAATGTAGAACAGTGCTTAAAGGTCAAGACCAGTCTTTTTTATTAGATGTTTGCTAAGACTGTTTATTTTGGACCTTTTTTACATTATATTTGGCAAAAATGATAGTTTCACTTACAACTGGCAAAAACAACGGGTCTTGTCCCCGTTCCTTCTGCCTTACGAAAGATGCCTTTGGTCGTGTTGGTAACAGGGTTTTAAATACCTGCGATCTTCTGTCCATGTATAGGGTTATTGCCCAAATTTCACTTGAATACCAAAAAAATTTGCTTAACGTAAGATGTTGTAATTTTCTTTCATTGTTACTAATCTCATTGACTGCTGTTTATCTTTGACAAGTTACATGCCAACACAAGCTTTGATTTTTACATTATTTCTGCTATTGTTGACAATTGAGGCACTGAAGTAAGAATAGCTAGGAACAATTAACTTGTTGCAATGACACTAGTGAATCTGAATAATTACCAGAAGGTGACATAGAAGGTGACAACTGGCATTTGCGTGGCATTTGGTATCTAGCTTGTTACTGTTTAATTTTTAACTTTTTATGCGTTCAACTTTATTATGTAAGGTTCAAATACCTGCTTGCACGCATCATAGTAATTATGTGTAATTATGCATAAGGAAAAGTCGTCATAAGTTTCTTATCGTCAGAAAGGAAAGTATATGTGTATGGCGAGCTACGATTCATACTCTGAAGAGTGTCAGACGAAAAAAGCTTTTAAGTGTGTTTTTAGCGCAATCTCGCACATTTTCAAGGCGATTTTCAAGTTTTATACCACAAAAAGATTGTTCACATATTTTTAAGTATCATAGTTTATAAGATTATTAACAATTTACCTCTGGAATGCCTCGAATATATGTTTTTAAGTAGTAATCTCCATGAAAATTTAGGGCAGGACACTCTCTATCGTATACTGATAGTGTATAGAGTGAAAAGGCCTTAATGCAGCTCGACATTCAGTTTTGTGAGAAGACATGTTCACGGGTAGCATTTGCGCAATTTACACCATTTACACCAGTGTAGCTATTGCAAGACGTAGTACAGTAGGTGCCTTGCTTTCTGCTTGAGCACACTCTTGAGTTATATTTATCAGCTTTACATCCACATTTTACGTACACCAGAACATTTTCGTGTGCAGAGAAAGCAATTGCCGTCACTTGAAACAGCTTTTTCTCCCGTTTCTTTTACCTCGATATAGTTGGATCTAGTCTGTTCCACAAACCAAGTTTGTACCTGCAGGAAAACACGGAAAAATGCAGCTTTGTTGCATCTTTGTTTGGAGATAGCTTCTTAGGGGTCATAGCTCGGCAACCATACACGTTATCAATGAAGACTTTGTAGTGCAGATGATTCAGGCATGAGCTTTTAGCCATGTTATAAAGTGCCGAGAGAAGCTTCTCATCAGAGCTGCACAGTGATGGCCTTTTTTCTTCAAAGACAAATCACCGATTAACTTACATGAAAGAGCTGAGAGGTAGTATCACACCCAAGCAAAGTATGCATAAGGAATATATTGTTGCACACACAACAAATGACGTCTTGGAACCTCATATATGTGACACATCTTTCATTGCTGGATATTCAGGGTGACCAAAAGAAATAAGCAGTCTTTACTGAAGTGTTTGAGCACATAACTTGTGTACATGGCGGCTATTTTGTTAAACTCTCTCCCGTTTTAGCTTCTGCTTCAATGCCCCGCCATCTAGTACGTACACGTGATCTGGAAAAGGAGGACGTATATGAACATAAAATCGAAGCAGACCCTCTGCAAGGTTGGGCTTCTCTGCAGGACGGCGGAGATTCAAATTTTCATCAAGAGCTGCAGAATATGATGAGATCCCTTAAGCAAAACTAAACTCGAGGTTGACATTCTGAGGGTGAAAAGTTTCTTTCCCATGAAATATTCCATTTGTGAAGACATCTGAATACAAATTGTCCTCACCAAGATTCAAATGCTCTGCTTGAACTTAAAGGCTTTCAGCTTATAGCTATGCCTTGTCTCCGGGATGTGCTTCTCCACTGACTTTTATCTACTGCCAGATCCTGAAAAATGGTGGTGTAGTTGTTCGCCAAACCATATGTGGGTCAGAGGAACAAAAGGTTCTTCTCCAGGAGAGTGTCCCACGTCGGTCTAGTAGCACCACGAATACAGCGCCACAGATGCATTTGGCAGGCATTCTAGCCACGTGGCCGACCCACCGAAGGCGTCAGACTCGAATTAGTTCCTTGATTCTTGGCCGATTTTCACATTTGGCACGAGTTTGGGCATGGGAATTCGCGTTGTCAAGCTAATCTTAAGAATTTCCATTTTCAGGTTATTTTTAGATTGGTACGGTCAAATACCCATTTTCTTAGACAGCCAAAGCATTTTGCAGCTTTTGAGATTCTTTCGGCAATGTCATAAGATGCCGCAACGTGTTCACCACTGACATTAGAGCCAAGATACGTGAAGCACGACTGAACCTCGATATCCACACTATAAACAGAAAGCCTGGGCGATTGCGGTAGATTTGAAAAGAACGCCTTTGTTTTGAGGGTTTGATCTGCATACTGAATTTTACGGCTTCGGAGGCAATCCCCTCGAGAAAGCGTTGGCACGCTTCTTCCGACCCAGCGAAGATTGCAATGTCATCTGCATAGGCAACTATGCGAGACGCCCGAGATTTTCGAACGTATGAGGTGGCACCTTCGTATAGGTTTTGATTTTCACAATATTTTCCGGGATATCATACTTGGAAAGAACGAGCCACATTCATCTACGTTGCATGTCAAATGCAGCAGCAAAATCAATGAAACACGCCCCAATTGGTTTTCCATTGCACAGTTGTCTTTCAATACACCTTCTCAGGGTACAAATCTGGTCAGTACACCCTCTGCCGCAGCGAAAGCCAGCTTGGTTTTCAGATAATATGGATTCGTATAGTGGTTCAAGACGGGATCTGATTACAGCTGTAAGCACTTTACCTACTATGGATAGCAAGGTAATCCCTTGATAGTTCGAGCAGCACTTCATAACCCCAGCACCTCTTGTAAAACCATCAGTTGTCTTAAATGAGCGCATGGGTGTTTGGCTTGTCTGGTGGCAAGCCTGCCCTCTGTCTGTCAGATTTCTGCAGGCAATGATCCCCAACAATAAAATCGTTGTACTCACTGGGTGCTTGTCCTCTGATTTTGCTATTTTTTGCGAGATATAACCAGATGGATTTTCGTAATTAGAAGGCAAGCATTCGTTGCAAAGCTGGAGAGATGCAACTCCCAATCACTCGAACAATCTGCACGAATGAACTGCCTCCCCAGATCATTCAGATTCGTGTACAGAGTCCATAACATAGCAGTTTTATCCTTTCTCAATTTGATCTTTTTCTCACCTAGCAAATTCTCCAACAAATTCCCCACAACGTCCCGGAGCTCTTCTCTTGCCCCCAAGACCTAACTCGACGTACAATCCAGGACCTGTGGATGAAACTCGTGTACGTCGCAGCCTATCTGGGTCTACATCGGCAATGACAACAAGAACAGGGACGGTATTTGCCATGTACACAGCACATCCTTCAGTTCAGTTTCTGTCAAGTGTGCAGACAGGCTCCTCTCCCTTACTTGCTTGCATTGCTCTCTGCATACAACATAGCACAAGTCATCGGGTTGAGGTCAATCATTGGCAAGAATAGAAGTGATATTTTGCTCAGACTTGTATTCATGTTGAAAGCCTTGTGGCATAAGTCCCGAGCACATTGAGAGTACGCTTTAAAACAACATTTTTATATTTCCAGAGTTGTGTATCTGCCAACATGCTGGGAAGTTGAAAGCACTCAAACTTTAGACCTGTTAACTTTTTTGCACCTTCTGCTTCATTCAAACGCCTTTCAGTGAATTTGCGTTACACACCTGACGTAAACAAGACAATCAAAGATTCATTGATGAAAGTTTGTTGTCAATTTCTAGAAAGTAGAAAATGAGAATGTAGTGCTGACCACAGCATGTTAAGGCCTATAAAATATTACCAATAAGGTTCAACCCCTGTAGAAGTATTGAAAACCGTATTTTAACCGAAATTACACTATGGTTATCTAACATGACTCCATGATTTTTTAAAGTTTGGGAATGTCTAACATGCCTTAATATAAGTATTATTTTTTCTCACTACAGAAATAGACTAGACACACTAGGTAAATTTGACTTGTCTACTATGCAATATCTCTTGTAGTTTTCCTCGTATATCATTGATCGGTTGAGATAGTGTGGTAGGTTTGACCTCATCCCCGTACTTCCTTTCGCGGTAATGTTTAGGTAACAGTTCAGATGCTACAAACGTAAAAAGCACAACAAAGCTGATGTTGCAATTTTTTTCACTTTTGGCACATTTTCGACCTATTTTGACTGTGATATAGGGAAAAAGGTATTTGGAGAATAATTCTCATGGTTGCAACTTAAGTAAAGACATATTCATAAGAGTCTCAGATAAACACTTTCCAAAGAGTTTGTGACTGGGGCTGAGGAGAAGGCAAAATATTAACAATAACTTGATAGTTGCGCTACTCTATCCCATGTACTCTATCCCATGTACTCCACAGATCTCTAGAATCCAAGACTCGGCACTGTACATACAAAAAAGGATTGGACCCTAAAGGTCGGATGTCCATGGACTTGACAGGACAGATCTTTTCGTCCTTTCGTCACCTTTGATAGATCGATAGTGTGATTTTTAAACCGTTTTTACGTATTTTACCTGTATGTATACTTACGTATTTTATTATGTACGAAGGAATTTGGAAGTTTTGAAATAGAAGAGATAAGCTTTGTGCGATTTGGTAATCGACAGCTGTGAAATTGGGAAAATGGGTATTATACTTTGCTAAGGATTAAGCATTCAGGAATTTCCTCCATGTGAAATTTGGCTGAAATGGCTGCTGCTTTGCAAATGTGGAAAGATATGTGTTACTGATATATGATAGCGTATTGAACGCTAATATTTATTATTTATTGTTACAGGTCTAATGTTTTACGTTTTAAATTGTTTTGACTATATAGGGAGCCGTAGGTATATTGCACAGAAATGGCATGGAAGATGGAATGTTCCTTGTGAGAAGTAGTATCAATTGTCATGGCTATTATGTACTAACATTGGCTCTCGGAGGGAAGTCATACAATTTTCAGATCAAGAGCAGAGTATGTATTTGATGTAAAACCTTTTTAATTGACACCTTCTTGTTAATCGTATATTGGAGATCATCGTTCCAAAATGATAATACGAACATTAAGTATTTTGAAAATAGGACGTGTACTTTTGACTGATTCCTGTTGATGTGTCGGTAATCCTTAGTCAATGAGTTCATATTTTTATATTTGCTTTTCAGTCGTTTCTACGGTCGCAAACTATACACATTATTCTTGTTTGATACGTGCAATTTATTATGTCTTGTTAACTTACAGGGTTAAGGGTTTTAGCTCTTCAGTCGTTTCGTATCGCTGTATCGGAGTTTTCTGGGAGGAAATTTTTGAGAGGGAGAATTGAGGGTGGGAGATTTTGTAGGTTGGAGTCCTTCAGAATGCAATTATCCAGTGGGAGATTTCCTAGGTGGGTGTTTTCAAGGTGGGTTTCAAAAATATCTGGTGGGAGGTTTCTGGGCGGGAATTGTCCTAGAAGCCTAGAAATGGTCAAGTGTTATGTGTAAAGGAAGTGCAGGGAAGGATTGGAGAAGAGCAACTTCCGGCCGAGGTCCCGTGCGAAGATGGGCCACACTAAAATGGATATCCCGTCAAGTCAATCTGGCACCCATGGTCCGTGGTGCTAATCGCTCTTCAACCCGCTGCCTAGCGGGTTAATCCTCTGGACTGGAAAAGGTGAAGGGGATGGCCCTCGACAGAAAACGATCTCGGTCGGTGTTATTGCTCGGGACCCAGCCAAGTACGATTCCCACGTTTTGCTCCATGGAAAATACAACTAACAATGCTCACGACGTTAGTGCCCTCTCCATTGCTCGATACAGGGGAGGGCCACCCAAGTTGCATCAATATGAACTATGGTCGAGACTGGCAGAAAAACTTTGTCACCATATGCCAGGAACTCGCCCGGAACTGCGCCCAGTGGGAAAGACTAATACGTGACTTATACCCGGACTGAACCCCATGGAGCACGCGCAGAGGTGGCAGTGCCTAGGAAGCTATGATGATGATGTAAAGGAAGTGGCGTCACTTGAAAACACCGCACTGAACGTTGCGCTTGAAGGATAATGGGAGTTTGTGATGTAGTGCTAATATTTTAATCTTAGAATTCTTAATTCAGGAAAGTTTTGGGACAAAGTCCTTTAAAATCTCCTGAAATTACTCGACTTTTTTCATAAAACTCCTTTCCCAACCATGGTACAAAGGGAATACTTGTCGTAATCTATAGCCATTTTCATTTTCGGAAAATTGTGTATTTTAATTTTTTTCTTAATGCAACTGACACCGATTTTATTAAGTGACTTTGATTGTAAGAAAATTCCAACGAGACAGTCCCTTAACAATTGCAATTTCTTCAACAACCTCGGTTGTTGCTAGATTCTTCGAAAATCCCTTGAACTTTGCCCTATCTTTTGTTCATCTAGCTGCAGAAATCAGTTATACAAAGCAATTTATTTGAAGTGGACGTCAGGTTCACTTAGATTTCCTCCGTCTTGTATTGAAACCTTAATGAGCGCGAATAGTTGCTGTAAAGCTTGTTAAACTTATGCTTCAATTGGATAAAAGGTATTAACTGATAAAGCCGTGCCCGTGTGGCCTAATTCCAACCGGTGATTAAGGCAATACCAAAGTATGAGGCCGGGAAAAGGTCTTTCAAACTTTGGCCAGCTTTATTTCCCACATTACCGATGCTCCTTCACTAATGAGGGATACAATGTGTCAAATCCATGTCTGTTCAAACTTACTAGCATACTGTTAGAGAGATTGTAACTTGGTCATCAAATATTTCATGCAAGCCGACAAAGAGAGTAAGTCCCCTGATCCCTCCAAGACTAAAACCACGGTAAGAGAGGAATAACAAGAAGTAATTTTTTACGTCGAGAAAGGCTTATAATATTCGAGATAGACCTGTTTTCCGGCTTCTGTTGAGGTAATATGTAGTTACAGCATTTACTGGACGGGGCTCAAGGAAGAGCTTATGACTAATCTAAGCCTTGTTCGTCAAAGTGTGACTACGTCTTGTAAATCCTTACTCCTGGGCTAATAGAGTTGGCAACTCACCTGATACTTTGTGTAATAAGTATTAACGTTGATCGAAACCACGATCCTCAGATTTAAGGCTTTTGAATCCAAGGTCGTACATGTTAACCACTCGACCATACAAGTCACAAAGTTGACCATATGATATCAACTAAAGTTGATATTATTAAATTCTTAACTTCAAACTTTATTAGAGAATTGCAATAGAATAGAGGGGTAGCCGTAAGCATGTTTGGCTTCGGCTAACTTGTGTAAGGAAATGTTTGAAATTAAAAATAGAGATGAAGACAAAAAAATACAAGTGCACAGGTGCTGTTTGCTAAACAAATTTTGTATCTCTGACTTTATATTCCGTCTTTATTCTGGGTGATCCTTTTAAACCTCTTAATTCTTGGCTGTCCTTTTACGTTTGTTGCTGAACACTGCGTGTAGTATTTTAACCCCGATTTTATAATGTGAGGCCATTTGTTCTTCTAATGTTATTTAATCTTTTATTTTACCTGTCGTACTTTGATCTGTATCAGATGTGTAGGAGAATGCCCCCCCTTGGGAGTACCTCTAGGGACTTGACAAGAATTTATTTCAAACAGGATCTTCTGCTAGTATTTTTATTGATATCTGATATATTTATAACTTTGCTGCCCGTTTGAAGAAGATAACTATCCATTCGCGAATTTCTGACCTACAAGGCCTTAGTCATGCGACAGATTGAGGAGTACGTATATCATATGTGATATATATAAAGAGAAAGAGGACTGGAACAAAGCAAAGCACAGGAGAAAACAATTAGAATAGGGACAAACGACAACAACAAAGGCAAGAATAAATCTGTGGAAAGACACAGAAAAGAGTAATTGCTGGGGTAAAGAGAATATAAGTATTGGTAGGAAAAGTTTGAAATCATGAAGAAAAAGGAACAATTATGGATATGGTTGTAAATGGAAGTCAAAGGCTAAGTTTAGTTCATGGGATAAAGGGTGCCTTAAGTATGGATAAGGCGTTTCTCAGTAGTGAGTCTATGATAGTGGTCTCTAGTATTGTGACGAACGACAGTGCACTTAGGGTCGGTTGTGATATCGTGGTTGGTCTGGCCAAAATGTGAGGTTACGTGTGTGTGTCGCCCTGGTCTTCAAGGAAAGCTCAGAAAATGAGCGGTTCCATTTCACGTTACCCTTGGATCCTGTGATGGATGATCTAGTGTATGCGAACGGGCACGAACATAGGTGTGTGCCAGGTAGTGTGTTTGTGGATGTGGAGGTGAGATTATTGTGAGTGGTGTTGTGGACGAGGTGATCCCCTAGTGTTTTGTCACGTCTCTAGGATAGCATGGGTGGATCGGGGAAGATAGATGCGTTCAAAGGATCGGAATGTAATACAGAGCTATTTTGAACTAGGATTTCTGTGACTAAATGGTTAAGGAGATGATAAGTCATGACTAGTGGGATGCGTGAGCTAGTTGATTGTATGTTGGGTTTAGGAGTCATGGCATCAGCCCATTTGAAGATGAGAGGACGGGATTTAGCGCGGTTGAGTATGTCTTGTGGATAGCAGCTTCTTGTCTGGAAGAAGTGGCAGACGTCATCCACTCTGCGTTAGGATCTTTTGCTCTCTGACAAACTCTTGTTTACAAAGAAGAAATGTAAACATCAGAAGCAGGAAATATGGAGGTCTGATTAAGGTCTTTTTGCTTTACTTTCCTGATAGGCAGATCGGTGGTTTTACATTGACGATGGCCCACTGTTTGAAACACTTCTTCACCTTCTTGATCATTACATGACTCATGTGGATGGATTACCAGTGTTGCTTAAAACTCCGATTCCACCAGATAGATTAGATGGCAGTAAAAGAAATCCGTCCTCAGTAAAATTACCTAAGCCAGCAACACCTGTTAAACCACCTTCTGCAAGTTTGATTACAGTAAGTGGAGGATTTTGATTTCCACAATCAATGAACTTTAAGTTTGAAATATACTGTTGTGTCAATTTTATAATTTTTCTCGGACTACTGATTGCGACGCATTTCCATTTTAGTATATTTATTCATGTAAAAATCTGTTACCTTTCTTTAGTTATTTGTGTTCAAAAATGCGAAATAGGTCCATTTGTAGCTGGAGGTCACGTGTTTTGATACCAGATGGCAGCACCATACTGGAGAGCAAGCTTTCCTAGAAGTGAATGGCAACGACGGGTTGTAACATGCCTTTCTTTGGTTTAATTTTTGTCATCAATGGTTTAGTACAAAAACCATCTTTTTCGATTCAGGAAAAGAGTTTGTTCAAACATACACTGAATTTGAGCTCTTATTCCGGTGCCTATTCGTGGATACTTTTGACAGTCTCTTATTCGTTAAAAATGACGATTATACCTTAATGAAATATGCAGTAAATGTACATGGAAAGCGTGTCAAGAGATTAGGATTGATTTATGGATATGGAAAGGAGAAAGTGAAACAGATCAGTTGTCCTCAGAATAGCACAGGGTAAGTGGAGATTTCGGTATGAGGATCAGAAATTTGATAAGTTGAGATATCCACTCTAAAATACAATTACTATATTAAAGGGAGTTGACTTTCGATTTTTCATAGTGCCTAGTCGAGTACTTTTGAGGTCTTATCAGACGAAAATTGGTATTTTTATTGATGATAGGAATTTAGGTATAAATGTAGCCATACTTGATCCTACAACGTAGAAGGGCACTGGTGATGTCAGGTTGTCAGACTAATCAGTAGACGATTAGCAAAAGATAGAGGTACCAGTTGTAACTTTTGCAAGAACTACAATTAATGACCTTTTGAAGAACAACATTTAATGAGAAGCTCATGGTGTAAGAGTTTCTCATTTTTGAAAGCACTTTTGACAAATTCGAAGCATAACAGGAAAGGGAAGTTAGATGAAACAGGCATACAGGCGTTCTGTTCTAGACCTTTTGTCGACTTTCTGTTTTTGATGTTTTTTTGCCTATGGAAAAAGGAATCGTTTCCTTCTATTGGATCAGAATTCATTAGACAGCAAGAGAAAAGGATGTGTCTTACAGGCACAAATGTAGGCAAACTGGTGTTATTATCTGTCGTTTTCCCTTTACAGGATCGCAAGGTGTCAGTAGAAGGTGATAACGAAGATTATAATCAGTTTAGTGATTGGGAAAAGTTGGAAGGCAACACTCAACCGGCTTTGCCTAAACCTCCAAACTCAGGTATTTCTGCTAGAAAGATGTCTACCATGTCGTATTACTGCCCTGGAGAATACCCAGTCCTTACCGATGCTTTTTCTTGTATTTGTCTCCAATGCACAAGTATAAAAGTTTTAAAAGGGAAAGATAAATATATGCATGGATGGATGCATGTGTGCACGGTGGATGAGCGGGCGGACGGATTTAATGATTGAAATTTGAATGGATGGACAGATGGATGAATTGACAGCTGGGTGGATAGATTATATATATGGGTGAACGGAGGGATGGATGGACGAATGGACGAACGGACCGACGGACGGACGGAAAGATGGATGGCATGTGTTGAGCTGACAGCGAATAAATGCAATGTATATAAAATGCTAGTGATGGGAATGATATTATTTTTGAACTGTAACAGTCAAGAAAGCCATTGATATTTTTTCTTGATTTTCTAGGAATAGTTACTTGTTTTGATCGTTCTTTGATGGCAGTTCACTCTTGTTCCTGTCGTAGCTGCAGGACAGGAAACCAATTCATCTCAACAAACAATCATCACAAGAGAGTCCTTAGAACTGGGTACCGAGCTTGGTGTTGGGGAATTTGGATCTGTTCTCAAAGGAATTTGGATAAATCCAAAAGGAGAAAGGGTTAGTTCTAGTTTAAACATGCTATGATTATATTAAATTGTGTTAACATTCAGTACCCATTATTATTTACTAAAGTTCAGTTCAGATTGAAAATTAAAGATGGTGACCTTGGAAGCTAATGATTTGGCTTTTAATAAGTTCCCATTTGAATAGTAGCATATTTATTTGTAAGATAAAGTTATTGTCCAAATTATTTCACCAAGATCTACTCACAAGTACCAGACGGTTGTACGTCACTCGGAATTTAGGTAGAATTAGGCTCTGAAATATACAGAAAATATTTTCCTTAGTGCTTCAGGATGGACATCTCCCCTGCTGTTATGTAGAAGTGTACATCCGTGTTTATCAAAATGTTGTTTTCACGATGCATAACACTGAATGTTCTAGTTTGATATGCTTATTCCGTCCCTGACTGTAAAGGCTTCCTGACCTCGGTCCCGACAAAAAAGTCTGTCCCCAGGTCGATTACTACACTAGACTACATTGTTTACAATTGTTTGAATAAAGATATTATTACCTCCACCAAGGACGTTATGTTTTCATCGGGGTGTGTTTATTGGTTGGTTGGTTGGTTGTTTGGTTAGTTGTTTGGTTTATTAGTTTGTTTGTCATCAAAATAACTCAGATATGGCAAATTTTCAGGATAGGTCAGAAATGGGCTAATTTAAAGATGAATAACTTGGGTGGCGATCCCGATCACCCTTCTGATCCAATATAATATAAAGATAACTCACTTACGTACTTCGGCTGAGCTTCCACTTGCTTTGATTCTGTACGTCTTCTCCAACCCTCCCTATCCGTCATGGCCATCAGTGTCATTCATGAGTGTGTCGATGTAGCATACTGCTCTTCTTCTTGGCTTCAGTCGGCCTATTGTCGGCTGCCATAGTACAAGTTTCGATGCCTCTTCCTCAGAATGTTTCACACAGTGGCCCGCTAATTTCAGTCTCCTATACCTCACCTTGGAAGACACTAGTGGTCCCCATACAACCGTTCATTCGTCCATCTAACTTTCCATGACACATTAAGAGCCATTCGCAGCATCCTTGTGTAACATCCGTTTAGCCTGTTTTCCATTACCTTGTCGATAGTCCAAGTTCCGCTTCCTTATAGCAGAATTGACTCTACTGTAGCAACAAAATGACGTTTTTTAATTCCTTTTCAAATTAGTGTTCGATATTCCTTTCATCCTATTACATGCTAACCATGTTAGTGCCATTCTTACTTCAAAATCTGTTTTCAAGCTTTTGAGCCATCCTCCGAGGTACTTAAAATTATCCACTATTTTCAACGATACTCCATTTCTTGCTTTAATTATGGGGTCTTCCAATACATTAAAATGCGTCATTTCTGTCTTCTTTCCATTAAGTTGTAATCCTACTTTTGCTGCTTAGGTTTCTGTTTTGATAAGCATTTCCTGTGCTTTATCAATTCCTCTGCAACCTTGCAGTATCATCTGCGAAGTCTGTGTCTGTTAGGACTACAGGATGTTGTAGACAACTCCTTCTCCGTTCTGTCTTGAACCCAAGATCCTCTTCCTTTCCACTGATTGCTTGCCGCATGGTGTACTTTAACACAATGGTGAAGAGATATGGTGCCAATGCATCACCTTTAGAACTCCTGCTTTAATATGAAAGTAATCAGTTTCACCGTCTGGTGTAATGAATCTGCTTCTTGTGTTTTGGTACATCAGATCAATTGCCCTCATCATCTTTCCGGAATGTCGTAAGCTCTTAAAATCTGCATCATTCGTCCATGGTGTATACTGTCGAAAGCTTTTTTAAGATCTCAGAAAACCAGGAAAGCCTTCATATTGTGGCTTTTTACTCCTTCAATCAATCTCCTCAGAGCCAAAATGTGTGCTGTAGTTGAGCACGAGGGACGGAAACCGTTCTGGTTTGGGCGTAGATGTTTGTCAATCTTTGGACTTAACCTGTACAGTATCATCTTGTTCACCAGTTTTGCCGCTATAACTAAAATCGATATACCTCTATGTTTCTCTGTATTGCTTAACTCTCCTGATTTTGGTAGAGGCTTCTCTTTTTTTATTACCCAAAATAGCATTTCACACCTTCGAAAGTGAGAAGTTGTGAAATTATATCAATTCTTTACACGAGGAAACTCAAGGGCCCTGTCAGCAACAGACTAGGAAATCATCACCAGATAAAAACGCTTTTAATTGAATAATAATACTGGCGTAGGGGAGGTTATGCCTCTCAGAGTGCTTCGAGTTGTTGAGGTGATTTTCTACTACTAACAACAATTTTTCATCAAGTTTTTAACCCGCAACTTGACAAAGGAAAGTGACCTTGCCCAGTACGGACTTTAAAGAGTAGGTCATTTCAAGTCAGGTTGAGTAATTTACTTGCATATATGGCAATCAAGATACTTACTAAACTTGCTGTGTTATATATGGCCTTCTCTTGTAAGTTTGAACTATTAATTAAACGAGTGGAACTGCTTGACCGCCCTTAGGATTCCATGAATGAAGGACGTTTCACAATTTATAAATGGAGTACAAACAACGTGATGAAAGTGGTCTAATATACCAACATAATACTATGGAAAGTTTTAACTACAGCACAACATACTCACAAAGTACAAATACGGAATACATAAAAAACGGAAAAGAGAGCATGGATATCATAAAGTACATCAGCAAAGTTCCAGCCATGACCAGGAAAGAAAATCCAATGGTTAGCGGCAATGTAATTCATGCGAGTTTTGACTGCAAATGAATGCAAAAGGCTTTTTAAATTTTGATAAAATATTTAATACTGAAAACCTCCTTTAAGGATTTTGCCATTAGTTTCTCACCAATTAAGTTCTTAATGAACACCACGGCATTCATAAGACGAAAGTACATGAGTTTTGACGTTTGCTCTTGGATTAATTGTCTTGTGCCACATGATGAGGAAGCCATCTATTGTTAGTTCAGCCTCAGTATGTTACTCTCAAGACAATCTGGCAGATAATGTCAAAAACATAAAAGGAATTTTCTTAGGCCAACATTCGTACTCAGCTTTTAGGATTCTCTTACTGGGGATATAGAGCTGTGCCCAGGCCCGTGTCCTAGGTGCAGTATGTTTGTTCTATACAAATGATAGTTTTAAATATAGCACTTTGCTATTAATAATTGTTTACACATTTCAAACCCATAGCTTAACTGATCATTTTAGTTGGTTCATCAACCAGGGCTTTAATCTTTACATATGTCTACCTTGACTAAAGCTAGCACATTCTGTTACACAGAGACAAGACATACTTTCATGTTTACGACACATAAATCTGACTGCCACACGCTTAAACGTCGACTGACGTAACAAAAAAAGCCAGACTCTATTTTTCAAAATGAAAGATGATTTATTATAGCTTTAGACAGCTTCGTGTATTACAGTCTCGTGTCGTTTCGGATAGGACCTGTATAAACAGATTGAGAAGCGACCGTACTCTATCGGAAACGTCGGAGAACAAACGGACTTAATAATGAACAGAAGTGAAGTCATGATTGTGACAACCGGAGATTAGAACCCGGGTCTCATGACTGCAAATCGGACGCCTTTCTTACTAAGATAAACAGTGCAATAGTAAAGGTTGAAAGACACTTAGTCATTCAACCCTGATCGTCCACTCATCTTATTCGGTGTCTGTCTAATCGATAAGCATATACGCTTACAAGCGGCTAGTGTTTTGTACCCGCATACATTGCATCTATTTATCACCGTTTGCAATAGTTAGACAGGTTAACCTTGCGCCTATTAGAAGTCAAGTTATAATTGTGACTAGGGGAGATTCAAACTAGACTTTCAGCTCACTGGAAAGCAATGTGCTTGGCTTTGAAGTTGGACCGCGCAATGATACTGACTTGTTATGCTGAAAACGTTACCTGCAGACTGTAAGCCAGATTGATTCTTGCCAATAAGCACTTTGGATTCATATGTAGTGCACGAATAAAATCTCGCCTACAAGATAATACAAAAATCGTGAAAAAACCACCAGGAAATAGCAGGTGTATATAAGTCATCATCAAGCCAGAGATTGGCTTAAACAAGTTGATCAAATCAAGTTAAGTGATACAATGTGACAAATCTGATTGGAGCAAACTAAGTAAGGTGATACACGGTGGCACATCTGATTGGTCAAACCAATTAGAG
>JANTCA010026616.1:0-22444 GCA_024741275.1 Chironex yamaguchii | reverse complement strand
TATATATATGTATAAAATCCATGATCTGGTTTTAAGAGTGTGTCATTTCAACTTTCGATTTTAGATTGACTGGAGACTCTAAATATTCAGGTCATTCCTTGTAGACAGTTGTTTCTTATTTCATTACTTACGTTTTGGAGACTAATGTAATTGTCTTTCCTTTGCAAAGCTTGTGGGAGAATTTGTTATCAAACTAATACAACCTTATAGAATGAAGTTAAAAGCTGAAGTAATTGATTGAGATTTCAAGCATGGTGCCTCTCTTGCTGTGTGAAACATCTTACCGTTAATGCTTGAAAATACTGCTTTGCATTAACATTTGAAGCAATGTTACTACACAATTATCTTCCTATGATAAAATGTCATGTGCTAGTGTATCTTAGTATCTACAATCATTTTGCAGATTGTTTTTTAAAGTTGATGCTGGCATTGTATAACTAAATGTTATTGCATATTACTGTATCATTTCATAGAATTCCTTTCTAGACATTTCTAGCCCAGAAAAGCTTCCATTTTGTTTTCTGTTTCACTTGGTAACCATTTTGTTGTGAAGATTAGATTCATAACAGTGAAATTACTTTCGAATCTAGGAATTTGTTTGATGTATTTGTATACGCAGTCATCCTATTTTATGTTTTCTCCCAGACCTTTCAAAGGCACAGCGTAGTTTTTGTCAGGTGCTGAAAGATTTTGAGTTGAACTACATTGGTGAGATAGATACACAAGATGAGATTGAAATTGGTAAGTAGAACTGTTATGGATTGATTTTGTCAATTTTTAACATATTGTCTGTAACTGTAATTATAGATAAAACGGCAGAAAACATAGTTGGCATTTTATTGGGTCATTTTAGTTATTTTTGTTTGCTTTTATTAAGACATTGATGGCAAAGCAAAGCTTTTATTTTTCTTTATTTTTGTTCTTATTGACCTCCTTGTTGACAGTAGAGTAAAATCAAGGAAAACACAAACTTAGATTGGAATCATTGAATGTTCCATAGCTTGTATATGCAAAAAGGATACACTTTCATGCGTTCCTCACTGTCACAAAGTTTTGTCACTTGTTAACTGTGCTCATCACATGATCACTATGTTACAATCATCCCCATCATTATCATCATCATCATCATCATTATTGTCATCATCATCATCTCATCATCATCATCTTGTCATTGTCTCATCTTCATGTCATCCTGATCATCCACATCCTCATCAGTATTCTCACTAATATACACTAATTATAAAGAAATCAATCAAACACATATGCGACATACACACAAAGGTGTCATAGAAGCACACATCTGTTACAAGCCTTCAGTTGGGTTTGGTAGGAACTTGCCATACTTGAATATAAATGGAACTTGCCCAATCAGTGATGTGGGACAGCATGATGTTGAAGACCTATTTTGCTCCAATTCTAAAACGTGAAGATATATAGACAAATTTGGCAGTAATGTTTTTCAACCTACAATAACCTAACATTTGATAGGAGTTATGAGAAGAGCATCACAATCATCATTGCTATCATAACCTGTGCAGGTGTTAATTGGACTTTTATGCAATCAATTCCTTCCTTGTACAAATATTAAATCTTAAATGACCACAGGCTAATAGGTTTTATAAGGCAAACAAAGCATCACTATTCCAGTCTAGATAAAGTTTTCAGTTAGCTCTTGGTATCCCAGCTTTTTAGTATTTCCTCAAGAATTGGCTTTACTTGATTTCTAGATGAGTCCTGCCAAGCAGTGAAGCATAACACATATACACATGTGTAAATTGTTCTGAGCTTTGACTGGTCATGTTTGCTGCCATATGGGAATACACCTTACAAAATAGTTGGCATAAATCTCTCCTTTTCCAGTCAAGAAGACTTTAGATTTTTACTCATGGAACATTTGTCACCAACAATACCCTAAATCAGAAATTTTGGTTAGCGTTAAGTAAGGCCAATGAAACTCACTGAAAATGCAAAGTGTTTAGGTGGGTTTTACTGGTTGAAATTACTTCTTGGTATAGTTGGTAAATAAGACTCAAGTGAACAAGAATGTTCTGGTTTGAATGCAGGCTAGTCAAGAGCAACCTTAGGCCCTGAAACTATAAAGAGTACATGCCCTTGCGAGTTTGAGAATTGTAAAATCTATACAAACTCAAACTCAAATTTTTCCAGCTATTGAAATTGCAATAAAGTATTTCATGAATGATCATCTTACAAGCATTGGGATTTAAATTGTGTAGGATTTTTTGCAGCTTTCAATATTGTACATCGGCCATCTATGTGACATGTCTTTAAGCAGTGCAATGTACCTGAAATGTTTATCAACATCATCAAAGACATGTACATGACATCCTGCTGCAAAGTGCATGCTGGTGAGGGCCTTTCACTATCATCAAATGGAGACTGGTGTCAGACAGGGATGCATTCTGTCACCAGTTTCGTTCAACCTAGTGCTGGACTGTGTTATGGCTAAAGTCATACATGCTGATAATGGAATTGTGGCAGGCGATGCCCTTGTGGTTGTGGACCTAGGCTGTACTGCTGACATGGCTCTGTTATAACCTGACCAATCATCTATACTTTTACTAGACCGATTGTCATCGGAAGTTGGGTTTAGGATAAAACCAGCTAAAACTATATGCATGTTGATTGGAGTTGATCAAGATCCTCGTTTGTCTTTATGTGGAGAGAACATTGAGGCTGTCTCCAACTTCATCTACGTTGGCTCCATCATATCAAAAAACCAAATTTCCCCTGCTGAAGACATTACCAAGTATAGTAGACCAGATAGACAGGTAATGACATCATTGAGCAATAAGTAGCCTTACACCATAAATGGGGCATCAGCTGTGTACAGACCATAAAGTCAGTACATGAAATAATCATCAAAATTGACAGAACTCTTTATGTATCAATTAAGCATGACAGTCAAATAGACCCCACACTTTTCACAGATATGAGATACAAGATTAAATAACGACAACAGTCGAATAAGTGCTGTGGTACCTGTTTGGTTATTTACAATAAGTATACTAGTTCTTTCCCTCAAAATAACCAGAATAATCTTGGTAAAAACAAATCTCATGGCAGCAAATTTTGTTAAAGTAAGACTTATAACCATCAATTTAAACATTATTTTGCCCTAGTTGCACTAAAACATTTAAGTGTTCTTAACAGTCTTCAAAATAAGTACCACTACTCGATTAAGCAGTTGAATAAATGTTGCATGTAAAAACCTGACAACTTTATTAAGCACCACAGTGCTTAATTGATCATTTATGGTACTGTAAATAGACACCACGACAGTAGTGGGTCCATCAGTTATTTAAGCGCGTAATGTGTGATTGCTTAATAGCATCACTGACATAAACTTGAAATTTGTTATAGTTATATGTTTTCATGGCTGTCAGACTAAGGGGCCTGTATAAGTAAGGCAGTTTATTAATATTTTTTCCAAAATATGGTTTGCTTTTGACTTTTAAAATCTGAATTGCCTTTGTATTTATTGGATACAGTATCAAATTATTCACAACTAATCATTGGATAATACGTCGCAAATTTCTATTTTAGCTGAGGCATTTTCAGACTTTGCAGAACTGATTTTGAAAGTAGAAGAGCAACGAGAAAACATGGTAAGTAAAGTACTTTTGTATTTTATAATCCTAAGGTCTGAGTTGGGAAGCAGTTTTCATCTGTTGAATTGTGTAATATGTGATTTTCTTATAATCTTGTCTGGAATGTCAATTCAGGATCGTTCCTTATCATTTCTAAACTTTGTACAGAGATCAAAAAGTGTTATATTCACACTGTAAATATTCAACAGTTCCTCGTTATGGTTATGACCAGTCAGTCATGTAGTTATTCACACCCACTTAGTCATGGAGTTATTCATGCAGTAAGCATTTAATTCATCCTGATTAGTAGTTAATTGGAATTGAAAGCAGTTTAAGCTGGCACACAAACTAGTTTCTGGTAAGTTTTTGTGTCTCATTTTCTCTGGGACTTTTAAAATTGAGGTCAATTTTTCTAATATTTGTAGTGATTATAAAATGAAATGTCAAATTTACTGACTTGAGGCAAGTCAGTCTCACATAATAGATACATTTTTCTGCCACAATACTTCAGTAAGGAGTATACTAGTGTTATTTGTTATATGAATCTGTTGGTCAAAGTTGGGTGCTCGTATGTATTGATTGTACTAACTTGGTGATGGTTTTTGCTAGCCATTTCCAACCAATGAAATTGCTGGATGTATTTTATTTGAATAACACTGCCCTAAACATGGTCTACCTATAAGTCAAGTGGCTAACACAAGTAACATTTTTATAATGAATTAACAACATTTTATAAATTAAGCATGCAGATTAAACCTCTCCATTTAAGGAATGCAATTATGTGCTTTTTGTCACTCTCCTCCAACGGCGGACACTTTACTGATTACTTTGGGGTGGGGGTGGGGGCAAAATCTCTTATGCAGTTTTAGTGTTGAACTTCTTAGGGAGCAGAGTTAGTGACTTCATGCTTCGCTCAGTGGACAAGGATGTTCTCGAATCTCTTGATGTAGAGAATGTTCTTAGCCACTTGGCTTAGCAAAGAAGAAAGCTGTTCCTTTCTCTTTTATTAAACAAGTACACCATGTGAACAGAAAACTTTTTATTCAAAAGAATGAACTATTTCGCTTTCACTGCAATTAGTATTTGTTCTGTTGTGGTTGATTTCTTTAAATACGCTAATGTAGGGCTGGGTTTCTGTCTCTCTCATAATTGCAACAATATTTTTCCATATTTTTGTTACCGATAGACGTGTAGGAATCAAAAAAGGAGAAGTTTACACATTGCATATAGGTTCGAAACTTGGAATTGAGCCAAAATCACAGATAATCGTTGCACTGATAAGGTTACTTAACTGTGTTCCTGTCTGTACAAGTTTCTCAGAAAGGGCAGTTGTAGTTCTGTGTTAGTGTCAGAGACTCTGCACGATTTGTATCCTGGTGCATCTTTGATTTTTGAGACAAGTTTGATAGTGTAATTTGTTGTATTTCATTTAATAAAGTGTTTAGTTCTGTTAGATCTCAGTTGTGTGAATCCTTGTGGTGGTTACTTATGCATTAGCATTTAGCAAAGAATGCAGAATTTAAATACTAGATAATGTAAAATTATCCTTTACTACATTGTAAATCATATGCTACTAGTAGTAGGTTAGGGTAAGGTACGTACTACTGCACAGAATAAGGTCCAGGTCTAGGTCCAGGTCCAGACCTGGACCTGATCCTCTGGACCTGGACCTGAATGAGCCGAACAGTTACCGACCCCTACTCCAAAGCATTACTTTCAAGGTCTAAATATTACTTTGTTGTTATCAAAGAATACACAAATTTTTGTAGGAAGCAAAAACAATGACATGAAATTATTTTGGCTCTTCCTGAACTTGATTGTAAACATTTAATCTGAAGTTATTGGGGGGGTGTTGACCTCCCTTGACCCATCTAGTGTCTCATACTACTGTCCTCACTTTTCCCTGGTTACCAGACCATGTGCCTGGGTAAAAAATGTGAAGTATGTATATATAAATTACACATGTTATTGAAACGTCACTACAAATTGCATGATCTGTAAACAACCTGAGAAAAACCTTGCTTAGAGGCTTGCAGAATGTTTATATTATTATTTATTGGGCAATCATCATATGCTGTCACAGTACTACTGAGTCAGTTAAAGGGCTTTACAGTTTGCTTCTAGGGGCTTATAATTAGAGCACCTTAATCCCAACATGCAGCTGCAAAGAATATTATTTATGGACTAGATTGGCTCAATACAAGACCACAATGCACTCTGTTATTCCCTACTGTACAAGGACGTTCCCTGTTTTATCAATTTTGATTGTTGCCATATTTTAGAGCCATCCTATTCTTTCTGCTGAATGATGATTCAGGGGCAAAACTTTTTCTACAATGCAAAGACTTGTAAGTGAACTTTGTGTGAACTCAACCACAAAATAAGGAGTAGGTTTAAGGTTATCTGACACATTACTGTATTTTGCCACAAGTGATCCCTTCAGTGATTATTTATGCTCCACTAAGCTGAAAAAGTTGCATGAAGGTCACTAAATTGCATGGAAAGTCCATTATAGACAAGAACCTGGCACCACCTGCCTGGCCCACAGAGGATGTACTCAAGGTCGTTGTGGTAGTCATCTCAGTATGTTGGCTAATGAAGAAGATTCCTTGCCACCTGACTAATTGTTTGAATCATTTTTGTCGCCAATCTTGGTATGGGAGATGTGGCATAAAATGTCAGCCTTTCTGCACTTACTTTATTGAGTGTACTTAATTTTTTCATAATGTCTTTGTATTCTTTGTAGCTTGAACATTCCAATGCACAGCTTACAAAGCCACTGGAGATCTTTAGGAAAGATCAGATATTAGAAGCAAAGGTTTGTGTTATAAAATTGTTGGTAAATACTGACTTTTATGCCTCTTAGTGCTATATATGGCCCTGCCTTTGATAATTGTGATTGGATTGCCTGCTCATAAGGAATGGAGTCTACAGTGGTTTTTTGGTTGTGTCTTTTTGGCATAGGATATCATTGGAAAGGGATTGGTAAAACCAAAGGTGGGTTAATTGAAATCTCAAAAATTCCACTAAATGAAGGTATTTCATAAAAAGTTTGAGGGCTCAAGAAAAAAAACCCATTCTGACAAGAAAGAAGAGAGTTACTCATCAGAATTTGACTGTAAATTTAGAAAAAGTTCATGGACCTGTGTTTTAAAACCCACCCACCCTCCATTTTTCTGTTTCTAGCTCTTCGAGTTAAAGATATGTGCTTGTGTTGACAAGCATAGCCTCTGACAAATGCCAAAGTCACACCAAGCAGTCATCAAATATTTTTATGGTAACGGCTTGTGAAACAAATTTTAGTCCAAAAATTTCTTTCATATTGATATTGTGTAGTTTTTCTGCCTTACATCAACCTGTGTCACGACCTTGTTGAAAACGAGATCACCTATTCATTCAAAATTGTCATACTCCATAACATTCTTGTCATGAGCATGGCAACACGTGATCCATAACCAGGGTTGACCAAGAGTTAAAGCGAGTTTTGTATGACTTGATGAGTCGTTTATGGAGGTTGTGAATATCAGACTAGACACACTGTGCCTTATAGGAATTGGAGAAGGAATATGAGCTAATGACAATTGACATGCTATTGTATTAATGAATGTGCCATTTGAGTGTTATAGTATAATGTTTGATAGTTGATTGGGCTTAATGATCCCAAAAGGGGAATGAAGTAAGTAAATAATGGCTCTGCAAAATTTTTAGCCTGTAGAAAGTCTCAAGACTGTTGCTGGTAGTTTGAGTAATAATATTACCAATTTGCTGATAATTGATAATAGATCCATATGGAATTAGCCAGTATAACCAGGGTTTCTCTGTTCTGCTCTGTTCTGCTTTCCTCTTTTTTCTTATGCCTTATTAATCCCAAATGTTCTTTACCCTGCTAAGCACTCCCTGCTCAACCTTCTTCACCGTTCTTCTGTATTCTTTCTCGCTGTTTGTTGCTTAGCTTGATTCTCACCCTGCCTTGCTGCGCTTTTCTTTCCCCTCTTGCTATGCTTTGCTCAGCATAACGTTACAAAGTTGTAATGCCGTGGGGCTAGTATATCACTATAAAGTAAAGCAAATTAGCATTACTTTACTCTGCTGTGCGCCACCCCACGGTGCTGTGTTCTTCTTTGCCGTACTCTGCTCTGACTCTGCTCTGTTTTGCTTTAATTACTTAAGTCAGCAATGTGTTGCTCTTTCCTGCTCTGCCTTTCTCGACTAGACACATCCATGCTCAAGCCTACTCTATCTCTCCTATCTTGCCTTACTCGTCCTTACTTTTTCTTATCCGCCTTACTCTGCCATACTTAGCCTTACTTTGTCTAACTCTGCTTATTCTACCTCTCACTACCTTTCTCTGTCTTACTCCACGTTTGTTGCCCTGCTTAGATTTAGTTGGTTTATTAAATGCTTCACTATCACCCATTTTCTCCTTCTAACGTGAGCGTTCATGAACTATGTTTATCAATGTTTTAGAAATCGATTTTGAAGGCAATAAAAATGTAATCAATTTCAATCCGTCTTCAATTTGTGGAAATGTAGAAATATGCTACCCTAGTTGCTTTTGAGGATTTGGAAAGCAAATGTTTTAGAAATAGTCCAGACAAAGCTTAGAAGTCTAACAGAAGCATTGCCAGTCATATTCCAAACAGTTTACTGGCTTTAGTCAAAAAGTTAGGCCTTAGAAACTCGTGGTTACGACAGTGCTATTTTTAAACGTTCCTTAAGTGTATAGTGATCATTGTCAGTCTCAAATGACCACGCCATTTCACTCTCAGCCAATTAGGAGCGAGACATTCTTTCCAGTTAGAAGTAGATAAGGTTGTCTGTTCATTGAACAGAAGTATTGACTGAAGCCTCGATGTAAAAGTGAGGCAGTTTATCCATGATGCTAGGTGGTGTGTCATGGACCTCATGCTTTCCCCCTTACATTTAATGCTCTGGAACATTTTGCCTAGGTTGTTGTTCTCGACTTGTATTTAAAGCCTTGTATTCTTGTTTTTACAACTTTTTTGCTCTTGAAAAATGATGTAATGGATATATCAAAATGTCCAGTATTAAATTTGTCTATATTTTTGGGATTAATTATGTCGCAATACAAAGATTTAGGTATATTCAACATGGTTTAAGCTTTACGACGTAATAGTTTTTTGTGGATTTGCATAATTTGGCTATAACATTTTGCAACAGAAAATGACACAATTTATGACATATATTGTAGGACGAGAAAGCGAAATTCGACAGAGAAACCCAGAAATTCTGCACGCAGATTGATCGACATTTGCAGATATCACCAAAAAAGAAAGAAGGGGCTTTACAAGATGTAAGTATTGTACCACAGTAAGTTTTTCCATTTAATTTCACGTATAACAAGTTTGCCCGTATAAGGTAATGATCCTTGTAATGACCAAGAAACTGACCGTGGCGAGTATGGTGATGATGATGGTTACTGTGACCATACGTGGGACTAAATTTAAGAGTATGATAACATTCGTTAGCTTGTTTTTGACTGTGACTGCGCTCATAATCCAAACTGTATGAATGATTATCATCTGTAACATTGTAGCTGCTACAATAACTATCGTTTGTGAGCCGTTTTATATCTTTTCAAGATGTAGATGTATGCGTCATTACTAAGACTGTCAGCGTTCTGTAAACTTTAATGTCTCATTGCTTTCATAGAGTTTTTAACTTCAACTATAATCGTACCGCGGTTTGTATATTGTTTGGAAGTCGACGATTTAAAACTTGTGTAAGATTGAAGATGCAAACTGGTCTGCTGAAGCATCAATTTTTACTAATTTTTTAGGCTGATGCAAATATTGAATTGGATAGGCGAAATTTTTATCAGATTTCGATGGATTATGTCACGAAACTCCAAGAAGTAAACGAGAAAAAGAAATTTGAATTAGTTGAAATTGTAAGTTTCTTCTCTTTTTGATATGTTTTTTGTGTTATATTTGATTTAAACCAGTCACAAAGGTAAAATGTTTCTAGGCTGGTATTCTGCTTTATACTTTTTTAGTTGTTTTAGTTCTGATACTTTGCAGATATCAGCTGTGCTTAAGATCAGGGTTGATAGTGGCTATTGTTAAGCTCTGAATTGCATAGCAAAGTTTTCAACTTTTCAAATCTTACTTCTCATTTGATACCGATGTGACTAGATTACATGTTTACGTTTGCTATCTAAAGCACGAGTTTATGTTTTTGCAAAACATAAATGTTTTCCCCAAGAAGTAATTTTCTCATGAAAAGGTCTGATTATTTTGTTCGATGAGTGTCGTTTGCTCCGTCGAGCTGTGTTTATTATTTATTGACAAAATTTAAATAGGGATATTCCTTAGTTTAAGTATGTCAAGTTTTAAATAATAATTAGTAATCCCATTACTAGCAATCGGAAACAGCATTCTTGTTTACTATAGTTGACAGTTGGCTGCAATAGTAATGGAAAATGGAGCCAAACATCTGTTCCAACTGTTTTGAAGAGGAAATTCCTTTCTAACTGCTATCCTATTTCTACGGCTTACTGTAACACAGCAAAGCATGACATGGTATTATTTAAATGACTCCTTAGTATCACATATGAAATATTCTGAATCGTGTTGAATCAAATGTGGTCCTTCAGTGTGGAAGAGGAACGGTTGGATAATTTTTGTATTTTTTTAGATGCTTTCTTTCCTGTATGGCCAAGTGACGTTCTTTCATCACGGTAAGTGCTTAAAAAGACATTTCTTCACACTTAAAATAAAATGAACATGTAGGTATTGACCGTATGTAATCAACTATTTATGACCTGGACGAAAACCGTTTATAAAGGCAGTTGACATTTTAATTGTAACCCAGATTACATTTCAGTCAATTTCAGTGGCGCATATCATGATCAATATGGCAGGTACCGAAGTCCATGATTGCCGTCCCGAATTAAAAGACTTCTGCGGCAAAGATTTGCCAGCCCTCAATATTCTGACATTTTTTTGTACATTCCGAATCTCGCGGCATAAGCAGGAAGACTTATAAAAATACGTTTTTGAAGTGTTTTATATTTGGTACCGCCTTAGGCCGTTTATGTTTTGGGCCATGTTATTTTAGCGATTTTAGCGATAGGGTATATTTTTGCTAAATTAAAATTGCTTTTGTCTCTGTGTTGTATCTCTGTCTGTCTCTCTGTCTGTCTGTTAGCTACTTAGTTAGTTTGTCTATTAATCAATTAGCAAAACTGAGAAAGCATTCGATTGATTTTCGTGACATTTTGAGAGAAGGTCAGAAATAACGCAAGGAACAAATGATTAATTTTCATTGTCAGCCCTTCCGCCAGTATACCTGTCAGTTAGTTTGTTAACAAAAGACTATGGATCGATTTTGATGAATTTTGAAGGGATCTGATATGTTACAGGTAACAACTATTTAGTTTATGGTGGTGATCTGGATCACTCTGGATCCTAGTACCACCTGAACCCACAAATATCAGGGGAAACCCCTACAGGGTATCCGCTACTATTGTTTTTGTTCATGACCTCATTTATAGTAACGCAACTATTCCAGTAAGCCTAATGGGGAAAACCCAGCTACCATTACACCTGCGAGTGTGGTATTTTTGAGTATTCATGAAAACTGGAAACTTCTTCTGACCCTTGTAGTTTAACATTGGTTTACAATATTTGAGTTCTTCTAGTTTATATAAAACTTTCTTAAATGTATGATAAACTGTTTTCGGGCAAACAGATGTGCATACTAACATTGACGTGTTCTAGAGAAGATACTTTTATCACTAAAACTGAACAGAGGCCAACATCGTTTTTGCTCCCACAGACCTTTGCCTCTCGCCCTTCCTCTCTCGCCCTTCCTCTCTCGCCCTTCCCCTCTCGCCCTTCCTCTCTCACCCTTCCCCTCTCGCCCTTCCCCTCTCGCCCTTCCCCTCTCGCCCTTCCCCTCTCGCATTTACACTTTTCGAGGGTTTTTACCTGCTAATTTTAAAATCATGATTTAACCATTTTTTCCATTTCGTCAAAAACTATCGACGTCTTCGGAGGAATTACTAAGTAAGACATTACAGATGTATAAATATTTTGTTAGTACAATAAATCAATAAAAGAAAAGTCTTGGAAATATGCAAAAATATTATGTGCAAGAATGTCCCAAAAGGGAGGACTTTAAGAGAACAAGGAAATCCAAAAAATGTATTTTCTTTATATTTTTATTTTTTAAGAAATCGATTTTTGTGTACTTTTTGGCCTTCATTGCTTTCGTAGAATTAGTGCTTTCTTCTATCATTGCCTTGCACACACTTCTCTTGGAATTGGAGCCAACAATATTTTCGCTTCTTACGACAATGAGGTGTCGCTAAGCTAGTATTAACTTTAAAGCACTTAAAATACTCTGTTTGGAATCGTGCAGTTTGGCGAAGGAAACAATCCAATCGCGAATTTTCGACCTACGTACTCATGGTCGTTTATTTCGAGTACATTTCTGTATTTCTTATTTATGCTAGCAGGCCTGACATTGCTTGGATTAACGGTTCAGGACATTAATTCTGATCCGATGTCTATAGAATTTCCAATGTAAGCCAATAAGTGACGTCATTGTTACTTAAACTAATAAGTGGACATTCTCTAAGCGATGAAAAGTGACGACCATGATTATATGTCATCCACTGATCCTAATGTCAACACAGGTTGCCATTTTCGTGATACCTGTTGTTGAAAAACTCGAGTACAACCGGCTGTGTTTTGTGTCACAGCTGTGACTTTAGAATCAACAGGTTGGCAATTATGCGACGGGGTATTATTAAATCTGCCAAGGGTAGTTTCGTAGTAAGCTAAACTTTACTCAGACTTCGATGGCTAGAGGCTTATTAACATACCAGTTGTCATACATGAGTTTGTACTACTTCTTTGTTTTTCCAACATTACATTCGTTATATTATGAATGGTTTGGAAATCTTACCCATTATGTAAAAGGCACAATGCATGTTATCATATTTATAGAATTCATGGTTACCATTACTACCAGATGCAAAACAATATTAGTCATCGATTAGCAGCAATTAACATCACGTTGTCTGTTGGTTTTGATAATATCAACACTACTACTACTACCGTTATCACCACTACAACTCCCAATACTAACACTGCCTCTATTACCACTGCGATCACAATCACCGCTACTGCTATCACCACTATCGCCACTACTATCACCACTACCGCCACTACAACTATCACTATCAATACAACTACAATATCGCCACTACGATCTCCACTATCACCATTACCATTATCACCACTACTACTATCACCACTACCACTATCACCACTATCACTATCGCAACTACCACTATCACAACTTACGGTATTACAACTACCACTATCACCGCCTACAGTATCACCACTACTATCTCCACTATCACCATTGCCATTCTCACCACTACCACTATCATCACCTACACTATCATCACTACTATCACCACTAGCACCACTGTCACCATTACCAGTATCACCACTAACATTATCACCACTATAACCACTAGAACTATCACTATAACAACTACTACTATCATCTCTACCAATATCACAACTACCACTATCGCAACTACCACTATCACATCTACCACTATCACCACTACTATCTCCACTATGACCATTGCCATTGTCACCACTACCACTATCAACACTGCTATCCCCACCACTATCCCCACTACCTTTATCACCACTACTGCTACTAATAATGCTAACACTTTATACTTCGACTAGACTATCAATACTACCACTCTGGTGACCACCACTACCCTTGCTACCACTATATCGAACCCCACTAGGACCATGATCATAACCATCAACACTTTGGCACCTCTAAGAGGACTAAAAAGCACTACTACTACCATGAATACTACCACCACCACTCCCACATTAAATATAACAAACCAGCATTAACGCGAGCGCAGGTTTTCAAAAGCCCCGTTCCTTTAGATACACAGACCGTCATTTTCTGAAGGCAGTTATTGAAAATACTGTTATTATTGAGAAATATTGTCGTCTATTTTGCGTGTTGTATTTGACGTATCGTCAATTCATTATCATGAAATGTTTTGCAATTACAACAACAGCATCGCTTTGTAGCTCACTCTATCGTAAGAGTAACTTATTAGTTGACATTTGCCTAAAAGCTCACGTACACTTAAATGTCTATTTTGCAACTAATCTACAAGTCTGGTTCAAGTATCTTCTTTGCTCGAACTTTGGAACTATGCAACTCATTGCTTGCTAAATTCTTCTGTTATATATGATCTAACTGCTATGTCAAATAACTAGGCCTCAGTTTGCAGTAATAGTTCTCTGCCCGCAAAAAGCAGTTTTCTACTTGTAAAAACAAATCGCTACTTGCAAAACTAGTTCACATTTTGAAGTGATAGTCCTCTGTTTGTGAAAGAAGTTTCCTTCTCGTAATGACAGTTGGCTGCTTGTAAAACTAATTTCTGTTAGTAAGGCATGCTTAGTTCAGTAAGAAGGGGGTTTTACGCTTAACCAATAGACATAGAACACAGTGTTGTTTATGTATATAGTTCTTTGTATATTCAACCCACATAAGGAATACACTGGTTGTAGCTTATGATCAACTAGCATTGTTGTTATCAAGCTTATCACATTTGTATTCGTAGGCTTACGTAAACATTTAAATACCTGTCCATTTCCAACGCAAATTTCTAAATGATCGAAATCGTGAACTGCTTTGGCTTCGATTCCCGCACGCGCCAGGCGCCGGCTTAATTTACGAACTGTGCAGGAGTAGATTGATGGATGGCGTGACAAATGATTTAAGTTATGTTTTGTTTTGATAAGAGCCAATGTGAAAATCACGTTAATGATGTATCGAGGTTGAAAATTATCTTCTTTTCTCTATTATGAGTTTCTCGTATACTTCATGTTTTATTAATTATGTTCGTTCCGAGCTAATCGCTTAATCTAAACATTTCTACACACAAATCTCCGTTCCATTGTCGACAGTCCAGAAATGTTTAGCTAGTGACGTGCCTTGTAATTGGTTAAGTTTACCTCAGAGGTTGATAAATCCCAGGAACGATTTGATAAGAAGATATTTCACTTATTTGAAATAAGATGGATGTTTTAAAGTTGTAAACTCAGTCTGTCGTGAGAGCATTTTTAGGAGTATGCGTCTTTCCGTACCTTTCCTTGGGTCGTGTTTTTATCCGTGATTGCCCTGCACGTAAAAACTTGATATCGTAAGTACAATGTTGACTGCATTTTGCTTTGTTTGTGAGTTTCCCGTGACAGCGGCGCGTTCATATTTGATTTTTCACTCATTGATTTTCGTGATCATTGGTAATTTTAGCTGAGTTTGATCACGCACTTTGAACGCTTGCAATAGGCTTGATCATATTTATTTGTCGAAATCATCACTAATTTGGCAATGCCATTGAAAGGTGCTTTCTGATACTTTGAGGCTTTGTTATTTTAGCGTATAGATTATCAGGTAGACACTTCTAAACGATGTAGCGTGCTCATTGACCATACTTTATAGAATTTTGTTTACCTTAAATACTTCTTGGTTTATTAAGATGTAAATGTAAACGAGTGACCGTGGTCTGTTGGGCAAAATGACGAGCTTTCATGCCAAGGGTTGTAAAGTGCAGTCCTTGTTATCACAAAAATTAATTCATGAACGAGAGGGAGTAACTCGTACATTGAGCTCTTTTCATAGTACAATCGTGGTACAGGAATTATTTATCCCCCATAAAGAGTTCGTAAACTGACTGGATTTTATCGGAATATACCGAATCTCATCATAGTTATATATTGGTAGTACAATACGAATCGGAAATCTGAAAATTGTCGAATCGGGAATCCAAAAATTTTCGTCCTCATCTTGAAGATTGGTACTCTGAAAAGTGTCAGACGAAAAAGGCTTTTAATTATGTTTTTAGCACAATGTTGCAAATCTTCAAGGCGATTTTCTAGTTTTTACCACAACATGTTTGTTCCAATAAGTATTGATTTATACCTGTAGCAGATAAACGTATTTATATTTATAATCATGTTTATTTGGAATTTAATTTTATATACTTGTTTATGTTTATGTAAGTTCAAATCTGTATCTACATTTGAAACGGCATCGCTATTGATATAAATTTTATCGGAATACAGAATATCTATTTTATATATTTAGGTGATAATTCCACATTGTTATCAATGTTTTTACTGATTTGTCAATAAAATTGTTTAGTCGGAAAATGAGGTTCATTGTACACTAACATTTATATTAATGTTATATTTATATCTATCTAGTTTATGGCAGCCTCTTTATCGGTAATTTATACCGATTGGTCCATTTATTCCCTAATTTATTGTACCCCTTAATTTATGCGCTCGGCTTAGCCCATACATTGTTGTAACTTAGAACATGTTTGTTGCTTTTCTCCGTTTAAATAAATCCTTTCTCGTAAAACTCCCATAGTTAAATGCTCGAACCTAGTGGCAGGTAGTAGACAATTTTTTGCTTTCTATAAAAATGTGTGTATTCTTTGAAGCGAACAAAATAAAACCTAGCCCTTAGAAGTAATGTAGTGGAGTATTTAAGAACATCAACATTAACAGAACAGGTACTAATTTCAGTAAAAGGGAAAATAGTTTCTTCTCTAATCACAAATTCCTGTTCGCGTGGTATACTTGTTTAGTCTAATAGAAAGGAACAACTCTTTTCTTTTACTGAGCCCAGTGGTTACGATCGTTTTTTGAATGAAGATATTTGAGAATATCTTGGTTCACTGAGAGAAGCACGAAGTCACTAGCTCTAGATGAATCCAACGAATTCCGAACGTAGGACTGAAATCGATTTATTACATTGAAACTTCTTGTCAAATGTTATATAAAAGGCTGTTGTTAAAATATACAAGTAGTATTTGGCATCCGTCATTTTTTGGCATTATAAACGTATGGTCTCTAAGAATTTCAACACCAAAGTTCATCAGAGATTAAGGAACTTTTGGCACTGAAAAAGTCTGTGCCAATTATCCAAAAATTCTTATAATGACTGCCAAAACATGCGATTCTGCCATAGGCCAAGATTTACTAGAATATTCAGAGTGCGCTAAAATATATATGGACGAGAATTTTCGGATAAATTGTCACAGCTAGATCGTCCTTATAGCTAAGTGTCTAAGAGTCTGTCTACATTAAAACAAGAAAACCAGTACTCTGTAGGCAGAAAGAGTGCGTTTTTTCACTTGAACTCTTTCAATAATGTTTTGTTTCTTTACTTTTTCTTTCTTTGTTTCCTTTTTTTGTCTAGGATTGGCTAGTTTTGCTACATGTTTTGTATAAATAGGTTGCGATATACATTTACTGTCCTTTCTGACGTTTCATACTCTGAAGAGTGTGAGACGAAAAAAGCTTTTAAGTATCTTTTTAGCGCGGTGTCGCAAATTTTCAAGGCGATTTTCAAGTTTTGTATCACAAAAAGATTGTTCAAATATACGACATCGCTAATAATTAAGGTTGGACCCATATCATCGAATTTCTGCACCAAATGTTATAAGTTTTTGTTTTATCAAGAAAAAAATTACATTTTGCATTGTACGTTTTCAAGCTTGATTGAGCGGGAAAGACGCACGTTCAGTGAACTGAATTTTAAGTTCAGACTTATAAAGATTTAAGAAGTTGGTCCAAAACTCCTCTTCTTCTTCTAGGTGCCGTGCCAGTAAGCGTCGCCCACCATGGCTCTGAACCTCTCCATTCCTGACCACGTGCAAAATCTCAATTGTTTGCTCTTAGTCCAGGGTGACCCGACGCCGCGTTCGTGATGTTGCGCGCCTGAATATATGACAAGATGGTCGTTTGATGTTACTTTGTCGCTGTTTGTTCAGCGGACTTCCGACAGGCCAAAAATCTTGACGCCAATTCGGTCCATTTCTCTGATAATGTTTTCAATTCCCCCTGCTGGTGCATTGTCGTTCCTTTTTACGTGCAGTGATGGTATCTTTCTTTCGCTTGTTCACAGTGGCTGGCTGACGGTTGGGTGTCACCTGTAATGCATGACAATCCCTACCGGACGAGGCTCCTCCTGTAGGAGAGGAGTATCCATTCACGTCGTTGTTAGGTACTACGTTTGGGCTGACCATGGTTGTGGTTTCCCGTTGCCTTCTGCCGGGTATTTTTAAAGAGACGCCATCTTCTGCTAGCTGGCCGTTGGCTCACACAGGAGCTCCTACGTCCTTTCACAAAACTCCAGAAAGGGAATTTTGCTTTTCGTTTTGCCTTCCTTCCGCACTCTGATGATTGTCAGGTTACGAAATGTTTCAAAGTTTTTAAGTACTTAGGCATATGTCATGTTTGCCGAAAAATGATCAGAGATCAGTCGTGGTTGTATCTTACATGGCACTGTAATTGCCTTTTCAATTTTGACTAACAATTTAATGCCTTGGACGCGCATTTGCGAAGCAAAATTTACGAGTTTAAACTTGATCGCTCGTTTGGAAAACGGTGCATTTGCGAATTCTCGTGTTGTGTAAGATAGATCATCAAGAAGTAAACTTGGGTGATCTGTAAGTTCGATATCAGTATTATTTTGACTCATACTTTTATTTACGGCATTGTTGTAGGGTATGAAGTATTCAAGGATTATCAAGGATATTTAAGTGAACTTCAGTACAAGTTGCAAACGGTAAGAAATTATTTTCTATCTGAATGTAGCTTCCTTGGTCGTCGTCGGATAAACAGTTTTAGGACATTGTGTTCAAAGCGATGTAATTATTGCAAATCCTAGAGTTTCTTTAAAAACGGATCCTGGTTCTGTTCGGTTTAAAATAGCAGTAAAATCCAATCTTTCTAGGCTACACTGCCATCCCTTGGATTTGATTATACGCGAGAAGATCCCACTTTTGCCAACCCTCCTCCTTTCTCGTCCTGGACTTGGGACCGGGCAGTGGTGGAGTCGGTAATATAGTCAGCAATCGGGCAAGCAGGCTACGTGGTCTAGTCGATGCAGGTAATGGAACTTGGTGGCAAATTTCAAGGTTTGTGCTTTGTGATAATTAATTATTACTATTTGTCTATTTTACAGACTAGAGAGCGTTTTACATATGCTAAGGAAAGGGTGGAAGAATTAAAAAGGAAGAAACAAGAGGTGAGATCTGATGAATTGTTTGTACTAATTAAAGTCGAAGAACGAGTTAATAGTATTCATAGTGCACTCTCTTGTATGTTCCGGGGATAAATTAGAGACCCAACGTATCCTCTGCGTGTCGTATAAGGCGACTAAAAGAGTTTGGCGACAGCAAGGGCACCCAGCTGTAAAACAGCCTGCCAAATCATATTGCGGACTACTAGAAGAGGGCAAACAATACCGGATCGGCCGAGACCCTGGTTAAGAACGGCCGCCATGATTGCTGAAAACCAGCAGGGTGGTGATGGAAAACTATACGTTTGTTTGACTGGCAGCAGTGGAGAAATGGTATTTGTTGTGGTGACCCTTGACTGTAGGGGTGTAGCCAAAAGTGAATGAAGAAGAGCAAGTATTTGTATTGCAGACGAGTGTGATATTGAAGTTATGATCGTTGCTTAATTCTCATGTCTACTGCTTCATTTTCTTTGCAGGAGGCACAGAGTGGAGAATTACAGAAAGGTGCACACGGTCGCCAAGGTTATTTGTTTGTGCAAGAAAAGAAACGAGGTATGCACTTACCTAGCACGTGTTTGTTGCTATTGAGGGTGTTTGATGTGTTGCCTTAAACACCAAAAATATTCGTCTTGTTGCAGGATTGCAATTTATCCATTAGTTTCACTGACTGATAGCTGGGCTGACTTTGGAATGTAAAAGAAATCTAGTTTTTATCAATATTGAAAACTTTACAACCGTGTGATGTCATGAAGCAATTATTCATAAAACGAACCATCCGCGAATTTTCGATCGACAAGACTTTAATCACAACTAATGCCGTTCAGGTCGATAATTCGCAAATAGATGTTACACATTTGAGATGTTAACGGACACGTAACAGCAAAACTTTAATTTATTTTAAAACTTAACGTTACCAGTGTCGTAGAGTTCTAAGCCAGAAATTCGTTTGTTGATAATGTGACATAACTTGACTGCTGTCCAGCCCATTCATTACTTGCAAGAGTTTCAGCGTACGTTATGAAAGATCAGGATTTTACCCCCAAAAGTTGCAACATTCTTTATAAATTACATGTATTTGAGATATTTTAGTTGAAGATTCATCTTTAAATAATATCAAGTAAACTAGTAGTTACCTCATTTAAGATTGCGTTGTTTATGCTGAATATTTGTCAACATTTTGTTTGCAATGGTTTGGATTTGTCAGTGCCAACAACATACTATATACTGTGTGCCATGCTATCATTGAAGAATCGCATTCCTTTTCCATGCGATCTACTGCGACTGCTGGACGTAGTCCTCTTCCATGCCCTCCTTTGCCTGCACACTTTGGGCTCCTTTTAGCGCATATCAATATGATCTGTTCATATTATGACTGCGAGCCCAGTCTTGGTCCCCACTACGTGCTTGTCAGTGGCCATGTGTTGTTGTCCCGTACTCTTGCCACAAGGGCTGTCTACCTTATCTTAAACACACATATAACTATCCATGGGTGTTATATTCCTTCTCTCATCCTTCAAAGTTCCTAAAAGGATTCAAATTCTCGTGTCTGTAAGCTTTAATATGATCTGTTCATATTATGACTGCGACCCCAGTCTTGGTCCCCACTGCGTGCTTGTTAGTGGCCACGTGTTGGTGTCCCGTACTCTTGCCACAAGGGCTGTCCACCTTATCTTAACCACACATATAACTATCCATGGGTGTTATATCCCTCCTCTCATCCTTCAAAGTTCCTAAAAGGATGTGAATTCTCGTGTCTATAAGCTTTAATATGATCTGTTCATATTATGACTGCGACCCCATTCTTGGTCCCCACTGCGTGCTTGTCAGTGGCCACGTGTTGTTGTCCCGTACTCTTGCCACAAGGGCTGTCCACCTTATCTTAACCATACATATAACTATCCATGGGTGTTATATTCCTTCTCTCATCCTTCAAAGTTCCTAAAAGGATGTGAATTCTCGTGTCTATAAGCTTTTTGTGCAATTTTTGCACACTGTTTTTTTTTATTTTAGGAGCCTTTGGTACCACATGGGTGAAACACTATTGTACATATCAGAAAGAAAACAAGATTTTGACAATGCAACCATACGTACAGACTATGGGGAAATTAGTAAGTAATATACTATGAACTTACAGATACGATTCAGGATTCATTTGGCATCGGATTTATGGGAGACAATCCCATTTGAATTTTTCGCTTGTTCGCATAATATCGTATTCGATATCCATCTCTGTTCTTACAATTACGTTCCGCTCCGGATTGTATTGCAGCTACTTTTGTGAAGAATCCTCCGCGACGCAGCTTGTGTTGATCTGTGTTTGTTCTCCGCTCAGCACCAAATTGAAATGAAGTGGTATATGTCAGAAAAGGTTTCGCAGCAGTGACACATCGGATTTCTTTGTTCACACGAGAATAAACTCAATCTGTTGCATTTAGCAATCCGATGTACATCACCTTCAAAACGGAGTAATTTAACTGCAGAAAAGCAGTACAGAAACAATCGGATTTAGTCAGAGTCGTTTGAACAAAATAGCTATGTGTGGCAGAATGCAATCTGATGTGAAACGAATCCGGTACTGTGTGAGTAGTTTCTTCAGAGATTTATTGATTTTTGCACTTTTCAGTCTTTGGAGTGATATTGAATAATTTTAAGTCTTGAACATGTATACTTGTGTAGGCATTGAAAGAGGAAAATGTTGATGTATTGCATTGTGAAAGTGTTAGTGTTAATTTTTGTTTTCCATCTTTCATTTAGAATGCAAACACTGATACTATGGTGGTGACGTCATGTGTCAGGTAGGTTAAAGGTCAAATGCCCCATTCTTTTAAGATATATTCGAATCTAAGCCTCTGAGTTGTCGTTGCCTTTGGCTGAGGCCGTATGGAGGCCACTGTAAATTGGACATTAGTCTGCTACCCACGTTCAGGGTAGTAGAATTCTTACTTTGGCTTTATGTTGTTATTAACTAAGCTTATGCAACGTAATTTCAGTGGCTGAAAAAGTTTGAACCTGATTTTGTCAAGCTCTTAAAATTTTGAAACCCACAAGGGTCTTGATGTTTGTAGCTCCAGGGCCCGTGTTGGGCCTGCTTTTTCTAGGTAGACAGGTATGTTGACGGATGTTTAACTTTGCTTTTATGTTTTCTAGATTTAAAGTTTTATCTATTCATTTTCTAGGAAAGCTACCGAATGCTCAGAAAGGCGGTTCTGTTTTGATATTACAGGGATGGACAGGTAACCAACTGCCTCTGGAATTTTAATTTTATGATACCCTTTTTTACAATTGTATTCAACAGCTCCTCAAACTTGAGTACGCAGGGAAACTGTATGGTACTTTGAACTTGTCTCGTGCAATATAACAAACTAGTATCCCCTGCGTAACATTGCATTACTTATTGTTGGTGCTGAGAAGTAGGTGCGTTTGTTAATGTGTATTCCGTTGTCTAACAATGTTTGAGATGATATCTCAATTTTTATTTCTTATGTAAATAACATTACAGGATTTTTTACTTGATGATTGAATAACATCATACCTCGTTTAGATGTATGGAAACGGAGAATTACATCACAATGTGTCACATCATCATCGTCATCATCGTCATCATCATCGTCATCATCATCATCATCATCATCATCACCATCATCACCATCATCACCATCATCATCATCATCATCATCATCATCATCATCATCATCATCATCATCATCATCATCATCATC